>JABFQK010000047.1:0-15888 GCA_022816885.1 Trissoscelio sp. ZL-2020
TCAAATTCAAATTACAAAAAGCTATATTAATCCAAATTACAGAAGTTAGCTTTAAAAGAAATTTAATCAAACCGAAAATTAATTTTCAAATTCGAAATCCTTTTTTTAAGTATCCATACTTTCATTAAATTTACTTAAATTTAAAATAAAACTTAAACTAAAATTCTGAAAGTCTTAACAGCTACAATTTTAGAGAATAAAAAGAGGATGAGGAAGGTTAACACTTCCTTATACCTATAGTTTATTGTTCGACGGAAACCACGTGACCGCATATGTCGACAGCCCCTGGAGTCCATCAATTAAATAATGACGATTCAAATTTCATCCGTTGACGTGACACAGTGATTGGTTGATAGTATCCAATCCGCTTCCTTTTCTCAGATCGGTCAGCATTCACGTGGCTCCTCATTCAAAATATAGTTGCAATGTAATTCAATTTACTGGCTGAAAATTTCAAAATAAATTTTAGTGAAATAGTGAAATATTCTTTTTTTTTCAAATAATTAGGATTAACGAATTTCAGAATTCTAATTTAATTTTTCTCTTTTTAATATTTTCAAATAAAAGAAAATAAATATCAATAATTTGGATTTTACATTATTATAAATTCTTTAAATTCTAAATTAGGAGCTAATTCCATCTCCAAAATTGTAACTTCGTTACAATGTATACAAATATAATCTTGGCATAGCACAATAAATTATTCTGTTATAATTAATATTATAGATAATATTTGTCTTTATAATACATTTTAATTTTTAATATTCTTATTGTATACTATATTATTCAATGTATCGAAATTAATTTTCATTTAACTGAATGCATATTTCTAATTCTTGATAGAATTTCGATTTATATGACGTCATACATCCTCTTACGAATATAACGAATGATTTATAAACGCGTATAATATTTGAAGTATCATCTGCATACATTTGTGCTCTATTTTTGAAACAGTAGTTTGTATTATACCCGATTGATTTTTACAAATAATAATTAATGTATATGAGCTATATAGATACACAATATTTTTATAGTATATACACAATTGGTTTTTAAAATATGTACATATTTAAGTAATTTTTCTTCATGTTCTGGAAAAAGATATATTCATTTATTCAGTTCCATATTTAGTTCTTTATAAAAACTTATCTCATTTCCAGTTACATTAATATAAGTCAAACTATTTTGAGATATTTTACATTGTCCGCACGTAAAAAAAGAAAATGAAAAATTATAAATTAATTTGGAATAAGTATGCCAAAGTTATAAATATTTTGATTTGGTCATTTTATTCTATAATTTACAAGCTTATCCAAACTTTCCGACAATAGTGTATAATATTGTTAAGTGTAAAATGAATGTTCTCTAATTACTTACTTCTACAATCAAAAAAAAGAAAGAAAGATTCTTCATTTTCGGTTGCTTTTAGAAGATCAAAAACAGATGTGAAATTAGTTCAAGAACGATCTCATGCGTGCTTTCTACCAGACGAAAAAAAGAAGATGAGAAAATGTCTGATTCTAGACAAATCACAAGCAGTCGTAAACTTAGAAAATGTACAACAAAGACAGAAATTCTTGCTAAGGATAATAGGTCACTAAATGTTTTAAGATTGGATTACTTTACGTATCTATAATTCATTTATTTACTCAAAATTAATTAACAAAAATATCTTAATAGTTTCATAACAAAACATCATGTATACTTCAATATTTCGTTTCTATTCTTGTCAATAATACAATATAAACATATAGATGTTTTCTGACAATGGAAAATAATTTTTTTTGTTTGACACAATGTTTAAATAAATATATACATATAAATACAAAATTTATGAAATGTTAATATTATATTAATTGAATTATCTTAAACATAAAATTTATTATTCATATATATTATCTTACATTAATGTTTTTTGTTATAGATCGCCATTATTTAAAAAAATGTAAGAACATTTTCATATTAATAATAAGAATTCTTTACAGAAGATAATTTTAATTTTAATTAAATTTAATTTATAATTCATTACAATTTTTTATTTACATTCAATATTTATCATAATTCTTATATCTTTTTAAATTTTTGTTAATAAATCGGAAATTACAAATTTTACATAATTTTGGATGTGTGATTATCAATTGCAGCTATAAATGTTAACGATGTTCAATTATATTTTTTTACATTTAAGTTCAAAATAAACAAATTATTTTTACCTGAAAATATTATGCTTATATATTTTTTTAAATTTTACTTTATCGAAAATTAAAAGTGTATTAATTAATGTAATCATATTTTTATAATGAAACGTTATTTATAAACAAAATATTATGTTTTTAATATTATATTATTTCATATATTTATGTATGTTAATTATTTATGTGACGAAATAGCCAATTATGCGTCACATGTTTATTAATGATTTGGAAATGAAACATTTCATGATTTCGACGTTAGCATCGCGACCGCCACGAATAATTCGATGGCATTCGTTAAAATGCTTAACATTGTTAGCGATTGTATTTATAACAGCCATTACCCGTAAAATAGTGCATTCATCAACCGGGGGCTTCATAAGAGCTTATCTCGCTAGCGGCACATGAGAAACATTACGCGACTGCAAACCAGGAAACGTTTCGGAATCATGAGAATGCGGTCCTGTCTATTATTTGTAAAAGAGGAAAAAAAGTTCCCCGGCGTTCTTCGTAATCAATCCCGCACTTAGCGGCCGCGACTCGGCGAGAATTCGCGAAAAGAAGAACGCTTGGGAAATTTCGACGAGCCGGCATGATCATCACCTCGTTCAATCTCGATCGCGCGGCCACTTTTTCTCCGCGCGGTTTCTAATGCGACGCTATGAGGAAGACGCGGCTTTCGTTATAATGCAGGAAAGTCGTAAAATTTAACTTGATTAGCGAATTTCGTAATTAGGAGAGGTGTGCTTATGAGCAAGGAAAAAGGCACGGTGTTACGTTACATGATCGTGGAAGTTTGTCGAGTAGCGAATAGATAATATCATGTTTTATATCTCGTTATCTTTGTATGGAGAGACAGGCGTTTGGGTGTGATGTAAAATAGTGTACGGTTTTATAGTATTGTTATTCGATATTTTAAAGGCAATTAATAATACAAGTGGTCGGCGGAAAAATGAGAATGATTTATCGTTCTTACAGTTATGATTGCTTCTAAGGTGGAAAGATGGGAATGATTAAACACTGTTAATTGATAATAATACAAAATATGTGCTTTTGAAATAAGTATTTTGATGTAAAGTTGTTTTTTTTGACATGATAAAAAGTATTTTGGTTAAAACAGGACTCCAGCATGAAATAACGACAAACAAGTTTTTGTGATCTTGATAAATTGGTATATTTATCATCAAGGTATATTACGCTCATATTAAATATGTAATTGAGTAAGAATGGCCTTGACTTGAATATTTTATATTTTTTAGGTAATATAGTCATAATAGTTTATCTATCTAAGTTATAATGTTAATATTCTATTATAAACTTCGGTCATTGACATTTGATTTAAATTAAATTCTATGCCAACATTTTCAAATCTTAAAAAATGTTCAATTCTTTTTTTTATAAATATTATTTTAAAAATTTTTCATTTAAGGGGAGGTGCAACTCAAATGGCTAAAATTCGTAATTTTTAGCGGAATTACTTGACTTTTCAGAATTTTGTTCATCTGATTCTAAATAAAAATAAAATTGTGTAACCCCCCTCCCCAAATATACTTACCTGTATTTTTTAAAAAATGACCAAAAAGGGGTAATTTTGACACTATTTTTTGTCTTGCTACAGTCCTTCGTTAAAATATATAATAAAGAATTTCCTTAGTCAGAATTTTAATTTTTTAATTCGTTTTCGAGTTATGCTTCGTTGATCAATCAGTGTAAAAATACATGTTTCATTTTGAAACACTCTTGTAGTCATTTTCGAAACATTTAAAAGTGTTTCAAATTTTAACCTATCTCTTTATAATGGGAAATACTTGTAAATGTTTCAAAAGTGTTACCCAATGAAACATTTGTTTTTGCAGTGAAAACGTGCACAAAATAGAACAATTTTGTCTATTTTTGGGTATCTTTTATAATCAAAGTGATGTAACTTTTTTTAAAGCAAATTAATCAAAATTCTGTCTAATGAAATTGTTTATTATACATTGAGAATCAGTTATACCAAATATGGGGTAAATCGAATGAAAATTGAATGATAAAAATGAATCTCAGTGTGAGGAAACACGAAAAAATAGTCGAAAAATAGTTTCTGAAATCAAACAAAATATTAAAAAATCATAGTTTATAATGCAGATATCAAAACTGGAATTTAACTATTGTATAGTGATGGATTCAAAGTATCCAGAACTGCAATAAAAAAATCCAGTTTTTTTTCGATTTTTCATTGTTTTTAGGTTGCACCACCCTTTAAAAAATCTTTTTTACGTATAATCAAATTTTTGATGAAATTTCACTTTAGTGAATTATATAGGTAATTAAAAATATATTGCAAAATGAGAATAAAAACTTCTAAAAGTATAAAATATTAACGTAATAATAAATTTATCAAAATTATAAATTGCTTTTGTTAATAATTAAGATATGCATGAAATATATAAAAATAAAAAAACATGATAAAATCATTAAAAATTATATTATTAGTTTTTATATTATCAAGATTTTATACACAATGTAACTAAAAAAATATAGCTTAAATATATATAAATAATAAAAATATGTAAATTCTATAGAAATATTTATATAATAGCATAACTTTTTGTACAAAATTCTAAATTATTTGGTTCTATTTCAAGCACTTAATCTCTAATGATTTTACGTATAAATTAATTACTCGTTGCCGTAGTTTTTTTAAGGCCGCGCCTTCGTGTCAAATGTATAATACAATATGGTATAAATTAACAAAGAAATTTAATTAATGAAATAAAAATTATATACCCTTATACAAACAATAATTATTTTCATTTAATTAACATAAATAAGACATAAATTACAGTAATTTATTTTAACATTTTTTATACTAAATAGCAACTTGTCACGTCCAGATAAAACTATCGATTATAGAACAAATGTCTTTTTAGTTTCAAATAAAATTTATAAAATCGAATATAACGTGAATTTGATATTAACTAAATTAAATAAAATTAATTAATTGCATTCTTTAATAAGCTAAATTAAATTAAATACATTTAAATGAAACCGATATTTCACACCACGCTAATTAATATGTTAAAACATATTTCTAAATGAAGATGAATATTAATCTTGTATAAATTATTATTGCAAATTTTGTTTTAATTCATTTTAAATATCGTTTTAATTTTTAAAAAAATGTAGTTCATCACAAAGTTTCTCTTATCAAATAGTTTATTATTATAGAAAACAATAATTTAAACAAAATTAACAGAATACATTATCAAAAATTTTGAAATTAGAGTAGATTTCATATTTTGATAAAATTGCAAAAGTTTTAATATTCACGCAAAAATATATTTTATAAATGAAGCACATTCATTTATAATTGTTCATTAAAGAATTTAATCGAATTTTTAAAAGGGTACATTTCAAAAAAATTCAATTTTGATTTTGTTGCATATTTACATTGTTTTTAAATATATCTACCATGTTTTGAAACAATTAGAGTCAGAAAGATGTTTTTAAGACATTTATTAGCTCATAAAATTATCAACGATACAAAGTGTCAAACCTTAGATTTTAGTAAATCTAAAACAAACCAGCATTAATTTTCCAAGGAATGTTGCTTATGTCGATGAAAAAGTTCCTATCAAACAAGCTAATCTTAAAGGCAATAAAAAATCTCTCGTTTATATCTTAAAAGATTACTTGCAATAATATGAAGAAATAATTCATTGGCCCAGTACTCTTGAAAAAGATGAATAATAATATCTGTCTTAAAGTATTCCAAAATATGTTTGTTTTTCGTTTATACTATATACTTTTTTTGAAAAACTGAATTAATATAATAATTTTAATATCATAATAAAAATTGATTATATTTTTTGTTAATTCATATCATATCAATTCCATCAAATAATTAGTAAACTGTTAATAAATGATAAAGTTGCGAAATTTGGAATACAATTAGATTATATTACGAATGTTTCTTCTTGTATGATTATAGATATACAACACGTATTGCTCATCTTTGCAAGTTATTAAAATAGTGATATATTCATATTTGTTTAAATAATAATCAAATATATAAAAAATAAATTCATATTTCACAAAATCACTAAATAATTACAACAATATTTTATATAAAAATGTGGTTTTGATTAGAATTTGAAAAAATGAATTTTTAACATATAACGCGTCAAACGCATTATATAACACTGATATTCAAGTTTATGATCCGAAAAATGGATCAAATTTCAGTAATCTTTCAAATTTATATGAAAAATTAAGTAATATATATTGAATTTATTAGCTTATTTGTTCCGCCATTTTTCAATTCCGAAGCATAACTATTGATTCATAATTAGCGACTCAAAACACCCCCTTGTTCAAATTTGTATAAAAAATTAATTAATATTTTAAATTTAATCGCCATACTGAATGCGCCATTTTGGATTTTGCATCGTGACATTTGATCTTGCAACAATTGATTCAAAGTCATTGGTCATTTGTCGCACTTTCTAAAGAAAATTTTCCCAGGAGTGGGATTATGCTTTTACTTTCTTTTATTTTACTTTACTTTTCTTCTCTTTGTCTATATACATTAATATTGAAAAAAAAGAAAAGTATAGAAATGTAAAGTAAAAGGAAGTAAAAGCATAATCCCACTTCAGAAGTATCCCATATACTGTTACATATTATCCCTCACTATGGGATAAAAGTAAATTGATATTTTATTGTTTATAAAAACAATTTTTTACTCATTTTATCATCTGAACATGTCTGTTATAGTTTGAATAACAAGAAATACAGATTACATTAAATAGATAATCATTATGGGGATCTGACATGGAGGCGTGGTTAACAAAAAATATGGCATCGTTAGATGTACTAAGGCATTTCAAAAGAATTATACAACAAATCTACAATATTTACATGCCAACTCTTTTTAGAAATAACAATATTTTTGATGTATTTTACTTATTGTCTTTTAATTTTTTTAAATTAAACTAATATATTATTTTCACATTGTATCCGAAAGTAGTTCCATCCAGATGGCGTATTGACACATGTCAATGGAGTCCTGGAAATGGGAATTTATCACCTAGGTAGCGCTGCTGTAGTCATGCCTACAGCGCGCGAAAATTTTGAATGACATTTAAATGACAAATGAATATCTTTGTAACATAATACCTTTTTTGACAGACGCATTTTGCAGAACTCTACTTAGAAAAACAAGAATAAATATTATTACAATAAATATTATTTATGAATACGGGTCTCTATTATGTAATTATTTCTATAAATTAATTTTGCAAATTAATTTCATCCTTTACACCATGTGTTGCGCTCTTTGCACCGTCAAAACAAAATGCTCCAAGATGATCGGAGTGCCGCGCAAAATGCACTCAGTTTTATCCGTTTACAAGCAGCTATAGTAAAAATAGCCGCTTCAACACCTGAGTGCTACGAGAGCACAAACCTGCAACAAAGTGTAACTTTGCAACAAATGCCGTCAGGATGTTAATATTTATTGCATAAAAAATGATGTCAATAATTACAAATTTTTGCTAAATGATGTCTAAGGCAACAATCAATTAAAATTTACAATAAATGTAAACGAAAAAAATGCAATAAATAGGACGGACAAATGAATGACACTTACTGGAACGAGAGAGAGTATATATATATCAAAATAAAGAATATTTTTGTCACACGTGCACGCAAAGTTGAATTTTGCTCCAGGTATTATAAAACTATGTTTTGTTCCCTAGGGAGCAAAATTTCGTTTTTCTTCCTCAAATGCAATGAGCAAAATAAAATTTTTGCTTGCACTTGTAACGAAAAATAGCGTAAGCACCTTGATAGATTGCGTTTTATTTAGCTTTCTCAGCTAGTTTATATCTTGGGGAGCCTCCCTTGGTGCATAATATACTATTAAAAGAAAAGGTAAATAATCTCAAAAAACAACTCTAGTCTCTTAAAGTTTAAAGATTTTTATTTCTTCATTCTTCCGTCATCTTACGGTTACAAACGTCTAAACAATAATCCCGTATGTAGAGCTATTGAGTATGTAAGTAACTGATCGCCATAACATACCAGACGCACAAAAGAACCCACAAAACTACGTCAGCCTTACGCGATGTACAGGAATGTAAAGAGGAATACAATGCTTAGACGAATGTAAGAAATGTAGGGAAGGAATGCGTGGGGGCGAAGCGCGCGCGGCACACTCTTCCTTAGAAGCTTAGCACTTCCTGTGGACGATGGATGGGCCAGACTCGTCGTACTCCTGTTTGGAGATCCACATCTGCTCAAAGGTGGAGAGAGAAGCCAGGATGGATCCTCCGATCCATACGGAGTACTTACTCTCAGGTGGCGCGATGACTTTGATTTTTACTGTAGATGGAGCAAGATAGGTGATCTCCTTCTGCATCCTATCAGCGATTCCTTTGTACATGGTGGTACCACCAGAGAGTACAATGTTTGCGTACAAACTCTTACGGATGTCTATGTCGCACTTCATGATTGAGTTATAAGTGGTCTCATGGATACCACATGCTTTCAAATTCAAGAACCTGGGTTGGAAAAGAGCCTCTGGGCAACGGAATCGCTCGTTACCAATGGTGATAACCTGTCCGTCAGGGAGTTCATAAGATTTCTCCAAGCTAGATGAGGATGCAGCGGTGGACATCTCTTGTTCAAAGTCGAGGGCGATATAGCAGAGCTTCTCCTTGATATCACGAACGATTTCTAGCTCGGCGGTGGTCTTGAAGAAGTATCCTCTGTCAAAGAGTATCATCTTTAAGTAGTCGGTCAAATCACGGCCAGCCAAGTTCAAACGGTGGATGGCATGGGGGAGGGCGTATCCATCGTAGATGGGAACGGTGTGGGAGACACCGTCACCTGAGTCAAGGACGATACCGTTGATACGACCGGAAGAGTACAGGGACAAGACAGCTTGAATGGCGACGTACATCGCTGGGGTATTAAATGTTTCAAACATAATTTGCGTCATCTTTTCACGGTTAGCCTTGGGGTTGGGCGGGGCTTCAGTTAAAAGAACGGGGTGCTGCTCAGGATCAATTCGGAGTTCATTGTAGAAGGTGTGGTGCCAGATTTTCTCCATGTCGTCCCAGTTGGTGACAATTCCGTGCTCAATGGGGTATTTCAAGGCGAGGATACCCCTTTTGCTCTGGGCTTCGTCTCCTACGTAGGAGTCCTTTTGGCCCATTCCAACCATCACGCCCTGATGACGTGGGCGACCCACGATTGAGGGGAAGACGGCGCGGGGTGCGTCGTCTCCGGCAAAACCGGCTTTGCACATACCGGATCCATTGTCAACAACGAGAGCAGCTACTTCTTCGTCGCACATGTTTGTTATTTGAAAAAGTTACCTGCAAATTAACAACATTTATTAGTTTTTTATTCCACTTCAATTTATTCATTTTTTTTCTTTAACTAGAAGGTCTTTAATCCAATTGTTTAATTTCAGAACTTTACATTCAAAATTATCTAATTTAAATAAATATGTTAATTAAATGACCAGTAATAATCAACAATCTTAATATTCATCAGTAAATTTAAATGATTAATAATTCAAATGATAATTCAAATTAAAAGTAAAAATGATTAATACCAAAAAAAGTTATAAAAGATCGAATGAATGTAAAGATAAAGTTATTTTGGATAAGCCTCAAATAAAAACGGTCTTTTTATCATTTCAATTTATCATCGCATTAAAAATAATCAATGATGTTTAATCGCGTAAAAATATATTTCTTGTTTAAGTGCTGTTTTCAAGAATAAATCGCCCGTAATGAATCGTTAATGCTTTTTAAATGAGTCAGTTAATGATATACACATTTTTTTGTAAATTTAGCAACAATAATATCTTAATACCTAAATTTGACTCTTTTTGCCTTTTTTGGTGTAGACAAGAATTGTAATTAAAGAATAAATACTTGTGAATCAAATTTTAATACTAATGACCTACTAATACAACATTTGAAGTTTGAATTTAACGAATTTATTTTTGTGTTCAATTGAGTTTCTAAATATGAATCAAAGTTTGTATTATGATTTCCTATTTACAAATAAGGTCAAATTTAATATAAAGATATTGAACTTTAATCCTTTCTTTTCTAATGAAAGTATTAAGTTTATTATTTTGTAATTTACTTTTTGTTTTTTAAATAATTTCTTTTAAACAATTTCAGAGATTCTAATACTATTTAATTTTGTTTTTAACTTTCTAGAATAGAATAAATTTATTTCAAACAAGAAAAACCGTTAGAAATTCAAATAAAAAGCCGTTAAATGTGCTTGAAAACAACATTTCCTCGAAAATGCAAAAAGTAGTTTTTGAAAAATTCAAAACAGAAAAACAATCAAATTCAAATCTCGAACGTTATTAGTTTATAAAAAATTGAACTATTAAAAAAAAAAGAAGCACAGAAAGAACTTTCCAGGAGCGTAACTGATACGTAACCTCACCCTGACCCGCCCAACCCCGGCATCAAACGGCAGATAGCCGGCGCGCGTCCGAAATCGCGTTTTTCAACACCCAATTTTTCCCTTAGTAGTAAAGAAACCGCGTTAAATAAAATAAAAAACACTTCAAAACAACAAACTTTAACGGAAAAGACTTTAAAATGAATAGAAAAGGAAAGAATTCGATCGATTTCTCGGAATCCAATGTTGCCAAATCGCGAGGAAAAATCGGCACGAACACACAAACAAGTTTTTCGGTTTTTCTCGTCGAACTAATCCAAAATAATCCATTTTCTGCGCCTGTTGTCTTCACAAAAACACTCCTAATAAGGTATTCACGTTCATACGTCACACCCACTTTTCGCGACACGTTCGAGCCGAGCCCACACAAATTTCCGTTATTTTTCAAAAACAATTCAAATTCAAGCAATTCAAAACACAAAACAAAATAGTAAAACAATATCAACTTTAATTTCCAAAATGAAAACAAAATTAAAATCAAATTCGAAAAACAAAAGAATTGATTGAATGTGAATAATCAAATTAAAAAAAAAAAAGAAAAATTGCAAATGATTTAAACAATTCGAAACGCAAAATACGAAAAATTGTCAACTTACTTTTAAGTATAAAAAGTATTTACAGTCTAAAACTTTGATCGCGGCGCAATTGTGTTCTCTTGTGTAGCACCACACGGAATGTAGCGATACAGCCGGCAGCAGTGTATTATATGACCGGGTCGTTGTTCCGTCCCCCTCTCCTCGCTACTATCGACCAATAAGGGTGACGCGTTCACGACCAATCCTAAAAGACTTGACCATATATGGAACGAGTTTTGCGCGGTAGGGGTGCCCCTTCCCCTTGCCACCGTGCGAAGGTGCATCGCCCGAATATTCGCACGGATAACGCAGGCATCTCCCCGTTGAGTCATCCCCGCCCTTGAGACGTTACGATCGCGATCAATCGAACCCCGATGCAACAACGTGGATTTTCACGTTTCCGGCTGCGATTCACCAAAATCCTCGACCTTCACGTGGACTCACTTTTTCACCGAATTTCGACTCACTTACATCGATCGCAATTTTTATATATTTTTTTTTTTTATTTTTCTTTTTCTTTCAATTTTATACGAATTTTATATTCGTGCAAAGTCAAATTTAAACAAAGAAAAAACACCGGTTACTTTTGTTTTGAATTTGAAATTTAAAAAATAACCGTTATTTTAAATTTCATTCATTTCAAATCGTAACGGTCAATTAGACAAGGACGGAGAGTACGCGATACGTGTACGTGACGTATTCGGTCTAAAAATACGTAACCGTGGATTCCGAGAATAGAAACCACTTGCGAACGCGGGGAACCACCTGATCGAGCGCGCGACAACCTGTGAAACGTAACAAAACGTAGCGATTGCAATGGCTGGCCGGTAAAGGCGAAAAAATCTGCGCGAAATTTGAACTTTTTGTCGGTTAAGAAAACCGTTATTTAGTTTGAATTTGTGGACGAGAAGTTTTTTTGCGAGAAATACGCTCGACACTTACCTTTTTGTTCTTGAAGTAAAGGGCGTTCAAACGCAAGCGGTCGATGTGTACGAGCAAGATACGAACTCGGAGGCACTGAGTGACAGGACAACGCCGCGAGTTGCGAGTGAAGTGAACGAGTTCGCCGGCAGTGCCGTGTCACTTGGACTCGTCCCGCGCGGGGGTGTCGCGCATCTGCGCGTTACATATAATTCAAAAAATCGTGCCCTTTACGACAAATAAATATACAATTTTGCTGAAAATCATTCATTTGTTTGTTTCCTCATCCTTTCCTGTTGTTATCCCAAAATGTTTTCCTATGAAAAAATGTAAAATTGACGTTGATATGCGCAACTTTCCTGTAACATGCAGAATGGACTCGCCCGGACGATTGCCCCCACCACGCGGATCCACAGCTCTTGCCATATATGGGCATAAAACGAACGCGGCCACGCGATTGGTCGCCGGCCGGCAGCCGGCTAGATTCTCCAAATGCCGCTTCAAACTGTACGATATCGAGGCGCATAATATGAAAACGCTAGCGTAAAGACTTGCCTGACTAACCGTCCTGCTCGCATACACGCTTACGCAAATATTGCGGCGTTTGTGTGTGCGTGTTCGTTCTTCCTTAGCGCACGCACACGCATTAATTGCGTGTGTACGAGTTTTAAAGGAGCATCTCAATTCAACGAACACACTTATGATGTAGATGCGCGATTTTAGGTGCCCAAAATGGGTTTTTTTAAATTAAAATTTGAAAAATAACGGTTTTTTTATATTTGACAATTGTAAGCTTTTAATTAAATCGAAACAAAAATTACAGGAACAATTCACAAAATAACGTTTATTAAATACAAAAATGGCAAAATAAATTTGAAAACTGATGAGTATAAATGAAAATTTTGAATTTGCAAAAAAGAACGGGGTTTAAACAAAAGATTGACAAAAATGTTAATATGTAAATAACTATTATTTAGTTGTTATGTTATAATTATTTATTGTATATTGATAATTAATCACAAAATTATTATGATTGCTTACAAAGTCTTAAATTATATGGTAAATGTATTGGACAATAAAGTCCGTATAGTGGAATAAATAAATAAATACAAAAAATAACTTGCATCATACTGTATTTATGATTCGAATAATTGTTAAAAACAACCTTTAAACTTTTATTCATATTGTTAATCGATATTATTTTGAGTAATTAACACAAATATGGTCACTAACACAAACTGGATCTTTTACCTTAGTTAATTAAAAATAACTCAAATTAAATAACTCACAAAATAATAAGATTGTTAACAAAAATTATATTAAACTGGTTTGTTGTTTATTGTTTTTTCATATTTTTTCAATTTTTTCATACTAACTCTTTACGACGGTTGTAGATTTTGAAAATGATCTAATAAAACGATCGAAACATCAAAGAAGAAATTTAAAATTTTATTTTTCTGATAAATTGGTCGTAAAATGGATTCATAAAAATTGAATAAATTTATACATTTGCAAATTGATTATTGTAACTGAACAATTTGAATTTTAATATAATTTAATAAAATTAATTTAAATAAAATATTTCGCCGAAACAGCGAGTTTTTAATTAAAAAAATTGATTGTTATAACTGAAATTTGTAGTTTTTAACTAAAATATATGATGAAATTAAACACGATCGTTATTTAATTATAAATTTGATTATTATAAAAGACAATTACGAAACTACAATAAATTGAAGAAAATTAATTTAAAATAAGCAGACAATACAAATGTTTATTTCTATTTCTAACCAAAAAGTCAATTACAACGAAATATTTATAAACTGATGACATATCTTGAGCTTATTTAAAAAATAGATAACACAAGATAGTGAAATAAAAATGTACATGTTAAAGTAGAACGTTTTAAGTAAGCGCCGTTCATAATTATTAAAACATATGAATTTATAATTCGAGTTTTTTCAAAGGGATACTTAATCAGAAGAGAAATTTTGATGTTTCACATATTTTTTATAAATAGAAAATTTGTTCAATACCTATTTATTTTTAAATAGAATTTTGTATTTTTTACAGTCAAAATATTTGTTAATAAAAATGTTTTAAAATAGATGCATTAAAGTACTAAAAAATAGAAAAAAATAAACAATAGATATATATATATATATATATATACTTAACCAAAATTTAATGTATTCGGAAATCATTATTAACAATACTATTTTAAACAATTTCATCATTTTTATACAGCGTCATTTTAATGACTAAAATAAAATGTATGACGAATATTTTATCTAAAACATATAAACACATTAAATAAAATTTAAAAAAAAAGAAAAAAAAATGAAGTTGATCTGAAGACTTAATATTTTTCATTTAAAAATAATAAATACATTTGTTAATGTTGTCTGAATATAATTATAATTCGAAATTGACGAAATTTGAATTTTGACTTGATATCTCCCGTGCATCTTGAATACAAATAACGGAATAGGATGGGAATGATTAAAAACGACGCGCCATGAAATATCGATTGATGCTAATGTACAATATATACAATTAGTTTAGACTTGGTTTTTCCACTGCAGCAGCCGCCCTCCCGCACTATGTCACATCAAAAAGCTGGTATTCGAGCTGTTCGAATGGCGTAGCTCTAGTTCTCAATTCATTAATGGAAAGAAAAAAAAGTGGCGTTCTAATTGTAGTGGCTGGGGGCATGTTCGAGGAGAGAAACATCGCAATAATTCAGACACAAATTTTATTTATCTCGTTTCCGGCGCGGGATCCGCATTGGCGCCGCTTCGGGGAAAGGGTGCGACCGACGAATCCCAGCTTTTATTTCGTTTTCTCAGAAGGCCGTGTTTCTTAAATCTTGGCTGAAAAATTGCGTTTCTGAAAGATGTTCTTTATGTTTGAATAAAGGATCAATATTTATTTTTAGGAAATAATCAATAACGAAGGATTTGGACAAAATTATTTATAATATTTATTTATTTACAATAATATACGGGAATATATACCTTTATTACAATGATATAAAATACGTATTAGGTAAGTTTATAAGTAAAAAACACAGATAATAAATATGGAAATTAAACGATATAGTAACGCAATCATAATAATTTTCGTCGATAATAAATTAAATCTTAAGTTGTTGAGTATTTCGAATGGACAATTTTTACTAGTTGATTGTATGATGTATTACAAAGTCGACAGTATCAGAAATATCATTACCTAACTTATATAAATTTTATAAATATATTGATTTATTTCCAAATGAATAATGAGTTATGATCTATGAGAAATGAATAATGAGTTATGATCTATGAGAAATGATCCATGAGCAATGATCTATGAGAAATAATCCATAAATAATGATTTATAAGTAATGATCTATGAATAATGATCTATGAGAAATGATCCGTAAATAATGATTTATAAGTAATAATCTATTATCATGTTTCATGAGAAAATATAAATTTGAAATGATCACTTCCCATGGATCATAACACATGAATTGTTTTTCATTATTAATTTACCATTGATTTATTAATTAATAAAAAATGAGTAATTATTTATGAGAAATGATCTATGAATAATGATCTATGAGAAAGGATTCATGAGCAATGATCTATGAGAAATGATCCATAAGTAATAATCTATTATTATGTTTCATGAGAAAATATAAATTTGAAATGATACTTTACCATGGATCCTTT
>JABFQK010000048.1:0-15872 GCA_022816885.1 Trissoscelio sp. ZL-2020
ATTCAAATTTAAATTTGAATGTAAAATTTTCCAAAAATTCATATTTTCCTAAAGCTTTGAAAATTCCTAAAGTTGTCAAAATTGGCTTAATTTTCAAAAACTTCAAAAATTCTAATTTTTCAAAATTATACAAATTTTTAGATTCTTTAAAATTCTCAACCTTTCAAAATGTTTAAAATGCTCCAAATTTTCCAAACACTTCAAAAATCAAAAAATTTCCAAATTCTCAAAATTGTCAACAAATTCATATTTTCCCAAATTTTTTAAAATTCCCAAAGTTGTCAAAATTGTAAAAATTCCCTAAATTCTTTTTAGAGTTTTCAAAATTCTCCACATTATTACATTTATTAAAATTCTTAGCATTTTCAAAATTTCCAAAATTTTCAAAATTCGCCAAATTTTCACAATTTGTACAAATATCGAACTGTTTATACATTCTAAGATTCTGAAAATGTTCAAAATTTTACTATTTTTTGGTATTATATACCACACGCACACACATACACACAAGAATTTCAAAACTAAAACTAAAAGATGCCTTTTTCCAAATTTCATTTTCAAAAACTTCACATAATAAAACTTATAATAAATATTTCAATAAGATTTTATTGCAATTTGTATTAATTTCAAATTTTTTTAAAAAAAAAAATATAATTTTAATGTATTATATAACTATGTAATTAATTACATTGTATTTAAATACATGATTCACAAGTAATTAGTAATTTGTAATTAATTACATTTTTTAAAAATATTATTTAATATAATTATAATTTAATTTTATATAATTTTATATAATTATTTAAAAATTATCCGATTTTATCTAACTTGAAATATAAATTACATTTCAAACAATAAATATACTAAAATTTACAGATATACACAGACGGAAGTGAATGTGAAGAAATGCCAGAATACCTCCCAGAGGACGAAGATCAAGAGGAAATTGAGGAAAGAGAGGGAGTTGTTTCCTTATTCACGGGTTTACGACAGAGTGCATCCTCGCTTTACAAATGTACTGCTGAATTCCTAAGTAATTCCTTTTACTGGTGAAATTATGGCGTGAACCTTTTTAGCTAGAATAATTTCATTCCCCGCACGAGCCAAGACTGTTGAAGCCAGGCAATTCTTTCAGTTCGTTAATTCGTTCGCAGCATTTTCCCCGCGAATCTCTGTTGAAGCAGTCCGATGTAACATAGATTCGAAGACAGACATCGAAGACATTGCAATATATGTGAAAACAGATCGTAGTAAACTTCATCCGGTGACTAAGCCCGGCAGATAACTTATTTTCAAGCAAGAGTTTGATGACAAACCAAAAATATTAGATCTATGTTGTTGTGAATGTAACAGTTGTTGGCTAAATGAAGAGATTATTGAAGAGTTGAAAGAAGACAAATGTTTAGCGAATTAGCGGTTTTTACGAAGTTGATCATTGAATTATATTGTACATAATGAATTGCACTTGCTTCTCTCAAGTCACTGTTATTGCGCATTTGTATCTTTAATTGAACAATTTTTCATCCCAATTCGGGTTTTCTTTCAACGAAACATCATTCTTTTTATTATTATTATATTTATATTCAGTGTTAATGAACTTATATTATATGTATTATTTTTGGATCAACTATTCTATTATTTCGATTTTCCAGTAAAAATATATTTATCGAATTCATTTGATTAATTTTTTTTGTAAAATAAATTGTCATAAGTTCTACTGCACATCGCTATTCAAGACTGTTCAGTTTTGTCTTTTCATTTTGTTTGAGATCAAAAATCTAACATTGAGAAATTTCTGGTTGTTTCATTGGGTGTGACCAAGTTTGAACATTCTTTGTATAATATCAAATCACGAGGCTGTGTATACGATTTTATTTATATTTTGTAAGAACATTACTTATGTTTTAACTCAATGAAAACGTGAAAATATACACGTATATATTTCAGCAAAGCATATGTAAATATTGTTGGCAATGTAAAAAAAGAATATTATTGTCGCTTATCTTTTAATAATACTGTATGATAAATAATTGTGTTGAATATAAGAAAGATATTGTGTTTTAAATTTCATAATTTGTAATGTAAAAAAATTGAGAATAAAATAAATACAGATTGATTAAAAATGTGTTGATTTTTATTTACAGATTTTTAGAAATTGACACTTATCAACATGCCCTCACAGGATGAAACCGAAATTAAAAATTGAAATTTATTTAAGGTAGTTTGATCGTTTTTGCATAGTACTTTGTACATTTACATAAATTATTAATTATTGTTGAAAGAATTAATTTTTACGTCCTTTTAAAATTTTAAACTACAAACGTTATTTTCATATAAAAATTAATTTGTTACAATAAAGATCTTCCTTAATCAATTTGCAAAATATTAATCGTCGAAAATTATTAAAAATGTGAATTATTTATAAAAATAATCTATTTATAAAATTAAAATCAACTATATTTGAAATAAATACGAATAAAACCAAATAAACTGTGGTTTTATTCGTTTTTGACGACAAATATTTTCTAAATGATTTAACGAAAAACGATAATAGAATTCATTTATTAATTTTCTATATAAGAAGGTAGAAATATATCATAAATTATAGTATATTGATTCATAATCAATAATTATTGTTAGTTGGTGTTCAGAATTATGCTAATTAATAAATAAAATCAAAGTTTCATATAGAAGAGTGTTTATTGAGTAACACAAGATTCGTGCAATATGTTCTAGCTGATACAAATTCAGTCAAATTTAGTTTGTCATTCCATGAAAAGTACAATTGGTGTTTACTACTCGTACAAATGTTACGAATACGACACATGATTACTATAAATAATAGTCGTGTACATCTTAATCATAAACTGAATTAACCTGAGCACAAAGAGCGATTTTTAAAAAAACTTTATATTCTTACTGATTATTTCTTTTAATACCTATTTATTTAATACGTAGTTCAATAATTTATTTGACTCGCAACAATATTGTCTACATTCATATTACCTTGTATAATAATTATCATTAAGGCAATCTGAGTTTTTTTTTTTCAAGCAGGTACAATAATCTAATGCGAAACATCGTCTTGTTGCATTATGAAAAAATACCAAACTAACTTTGCTACAATGTCTGTGCGTTTCGATGTTTCGACTCGTGTACATAGGTAATACTTTAATAATTAATTCACAATTCATTCGAGATCAATCATAAATATTACTCAGGTGATTTCTTCTATAAAAATTGATTTTCTAGTTATATTTAGGCAAACATTTTGTTGTATAAAATTGTTTCGAAATAGCATAAAGTATGTATTTTCGTTTTTAAAAATGCATGTTACAAACTATGAGTATCTTCTATTAGAAACAATTTTGCACAATTTTCGGTCAGATTGCACTTAGAATCATTATTATCTAACTTCAGTTCTTATTGTAAATGTTTCTAGATGACACTTAAATCTATAATCTCCTAATTCATAAGTTTAAGTATACGACCGCAACATGCTATAATTAAACGAAATTATACGTATACAATAAAATGAAGATGAGTTTTATAAAAAAAAATCGATGTCATTGATGTAAGCAAAATTCGTTGCGCAGATTTACAAAATTTGATTAGAATTAAGTTAATTTCGCTATAATTTGTTGTTTTGTATTTATTGGCAAATGAGTATTTTTTATCAATCCAGTTTACAAATTTTACTTTTTCTTCTGTATTACAAAAATATATTTCTTAACATGATTTGCGTTTAATTAGTGGCAGTTAACTATACTGTATTCAATTTAATACTTTACACGTATTTGCCATCTAAATACAAAAAAAATTTTTACATCAATACAAAATTTTTAATTTAAGAAACGAAAATAAAATGAAATTTTGAGGTCACTTTTACATTATATTAACATCTGCGAATGAATAATTTCACATTGATATACTCTCTTTAATACTTGATCTAGTACTCATTAATATATCTACTCAAAATTTCAATATATTTTACAAATAGTATAAAAGAAATACTTTGAATGTAATATTTATCACAAATAATAAATGCAATTAAATATGCATATAATAAAAACAAACGTACAGAATATCTGTGACGAAATGTATTCAAATTGAATATTTCTCAAGCTATCGCAACACATAATTATATATTCGACATAAATTTCTTTCTTTTAAAATTGACAATTACTTTTATATTTACTTTGATAAAAATGATAAGATATTGAAATGTCACTAACAGCAACTTCTTTGCTTTCTACAAAAGGAACAATGCGTAATATCAACTAATAAATAATAATGTAGGTGATCATATAAAATTAGGCGCTGTAAAACTATACAATGGAAAATTATGTTGAACATATCGGCAATTTGTTTATAAAAAAAGCAATATTTGTCAATTATTTGTAAATAATTTCATGCTACATGAATATACATTTATAATTACATTAAATTAAAATTATAATTAAATATACAATTTTATAATTAAATAAAATATGTAAGTTATGTTTCATATTTGGGTTATTCCATCTATAATTGAACTAAATTTGCATGAAATTTTGGTTTTTGGATGGAATGGCCCATTTGCAATTATAATATTTAAAATATAATTTTAATTTATTACAAATTGTAATTTAATGATGTAATTATAAATGCAGTCGTGTCATAAAAGTGACAATATTATAATTATTCCTTGTCCTTCGAAGTATCAAATGAGATTTAAATTAAAAATATATTTACAGGAAAGTACAAAATAAAGGAACTATAATATACATGTGAAAGAAACGTAGTCGTATCCTACTTCACATTGCATCATCACTTTCAGATTTAAAAAATGAGATATTTGTTACTTTAAACAATATTAACCGTTCAGTGGTCATAGATTAAAGTCATAAATTTCTCTGAGTTATTTTTCCATTGATTTCAAAAGATTACCTTAATACTTAGTTTAAACGTTTGTAAAAATAAATAAAAAAAAAGAAAACTAAAATTATGCATTATTATTAAGTAATTTTTCAAAAATTGTATAATTAGATGAATAAATGAAATTGATTAAGTTTTCAATTATAAAATTGTCAAAAATAGTTTTATCAAACTAACAAAACATTTAGGAAATGTTTTGAATTTCTGTTAAATAAAATAAAAATATCTTTTAATATGTTATAGAGTATTTAAATCTTTTAAATACCATACAAGTTTCGCTGAACCCCTTAAAATGTAAACATAAAACAAATATGTTTAAAAATAAACATTAATAAATAATTTGGAGTTAATTAATAATAAAAAACAGACATTAACAATAATATATTAATAATCATATTTTATCTGATGGATATAATATGACCTCGTTGGAAAACAAAATATTCAAAAATATTTTTTTAATTTAATTTTCCATATAGACAATTTATATTTACAAATTAAGGGTTTATCAATTTCATTCAGTAATGAAAAGAACATTAAACAATTATAATAGCCGTCTTTTTGTTCCACAAATACTGACACCACTGAAGGGTTAATTCGCTAGCAAAAATGAGAAAGGTGAGATGGTACAATCTATACCGTACTTTCTACTTTAAGGTCCGTTTTTGCACGTCTGGAAGCTATTGTGGTTTCGCTGGCTTCGTCACTTTCTGATTGGCTAGAACTGTCACTCACATAATCAACTTCCTTTCTCTAAAATCATAATAAAAATACTTATTAAATTACAATAATTATTTTCGACAAATGAAGAATGATATATTTTATTAATTGAAATAATTCTAAATAATCATGAAGAAAGAGTTATATTAAATAATATTCAAAATTTAATATTTTTATTAACTCATGAAATATTTTATTTAATAGTTAGAAAATGTCTTGCACCATTTTAAATGAGGCAAACGTATATTTAATATAGAATGGAAAACAAAGAAAATGGATAAATGATCAAAATTAAGCATAGCAATATAAATTCATAACTTCACAAGCAAAGACTGAAAAAGTCACAGTATAAAATATTCAACCATTTTAAACAGTAATTTACAAGAATAACAAACAAAGACATAAACATACTATCTTTCATGCAAAATAAAGAATAAAAAAACTCGAAAAGCAGAGTTTCCAGTAAAAAAGAATCAACTCAGTAAAATGAATTAACGTCCTCTTACAAATTATAAAATCACACAATTGTTTCTCTGTCTGGTGGCTAAAAACTTCTCCTAAAATATAACGACAACACAAAATTAAAACCTTTATTCTTTGAGTAATCAAAAATAACATTCAAAATCATGATTTTTTGGTACATAACAACACAATATAAAGACGGGAATAACTAATAATTAAACATTGAAGAAAAGACGGGAAATTGATAAAAACTTATTAACCTTTTTATTTTGCTGAATATTGCGCAATGCTCTCTGTACATCTGGATTGCTTTCAAGAGTTGAAGACTGACTGGAAGGCGAATAAGAATATTCGGAGGTGTTTTCTTCATCGGACGCTAAAGCACCTTCAATTTTTGGTACTGTTTGTTTAGACCTCTTTAGTCTACAACCAGGTCCGATGGGCCTCCTTGCAATACTATAAATAATTAATAAAAATGAGTAATTTCTTAACAAGTAATTAAATTACTGAGATTTTTGCACAAAATGATATATATTTAAGTAAAAAATTTAAATTATTATTATACTGTAGAATTATAAATAATACAATATAAGTATAAATATGCAAGATGGCGCTATATACATTTTAAAGTACAACTGTATCTTGTTCCCATATTGGAACATGGAGACGAATGGAATAATATATTATTGATATGTAATAATTTGTTTAAAAAATTTCAAGAATATATGAATTTTATTACTTAAACATTATTATGGTATATATACAATTTTAATACAAATGCATTATTATTTATGATATACATTAAATTTTGCAAACAAACCTTCTCCTTCCCAAAGAATAATTATAAGCATATCCAGGATCCTCTTCACCTTCCTCATCTGACCAACTTTCGTTACCCTGATCAATATCTTCAGTGATCCTGGTGTCGACAACACCATTGTTACTTCCAGTTAATGTAGTATCAGTTTCGAGCACTTCCATACTGTCAGGATTTAATTTAAAAATTATCATAAAACTTCAATTATTTATCTCATTTTTATTATATATAGACAATTAATTTTTAAAAATATTTAGAAGTTATATTATATTATATATTACAAAATTAATAAATAAGTTCATATTATTGTAAACAGTTTAAGAGTATCTTAATGATTGATATTGTATTATATATTTACAAATCATTTTGACGAATCTTGAATTGTTTTGATTGTCAAATTAGAGAAACTATAGATGTCACTTTAAAATGCTTTTCTTATAGATAAGTGAATTTGAAGTCGATTACAAATATATCCACTAATTTTGATATATCACATTGTCTTGTCTGGGATAGCCACGACTTTTAATCCCATTGAAAAGTCTGAAGTCGTGGTAAGACGAAACATTGACAATGGTCAAATTTTTAATTAATTATTTATTTTTATTAATAATTTTGAAAACATTTTTAAAATATTTTATTTTTATTTATTTATTTAAAAACATTTAAATTATATAATTGGTTTTTACAGTAATAAATGTGTCACAAATAAGTGACCAATTAGAATCACATATATAGTGATCTATTATATGACTTTATTTGAGAACAAATTACTATATTTAAAACAAATAATGAAGTCAAATTACATTTTAATTTTTTCTATACAGTTTTATATAAACTTTATTACAATAATTTTTCGAAAATTTAAATTTAACGTGTTTCAGTATACCTTCTATTTATATATTGACATACAATGAATAGTTTAAGAATGTCAAAATGATTGATTTAACTTTCAAAGATATAATTATCAATCAATTTTGATGAATCTTAGACTGTTTTAATTATTAAAATAAAATGTAAACAAATTTTAAAAGTTATAGTTTTTTTTTCATAAACATTACCTATGCGGTGGAATCAAGTCGTTTCCATTCCCATTATCCATATTAGAAACCATACGATTAGCATTCACAATTTCACTGACTTTTCGACCAAGTGATTTGAGGTTGTCATCGTCGCTGCAATCTCGCAATTGATCGTTGTCATTGAGGATACTATCCAAACTATCTTTGCTATCCAAAAGCGTATTTCCATTATGAGGTTCTGGTTCAAGCTCACGAGCTTGTCTCTCTGCCTCATTCAGACAAATCGTTTCAAATTTAGAAATCGCTTCGCGCAGACTGATTGGCTCAGTTTGAGTTTGACAGTCAACTACACGAGCAGTAGAAATTGTGCTCTGAAAATTGAAAGAAAATATATGAAACCTTCAATTAAAACAAACTTCAACTAATATTTTCTTATTTCAATATTTAAATTAAGAAACAAAATTACCCTTCGTTCACGATTTGGACTGGACCTTGGACTTGAGCTAACCCCACAACCAGATCCAACTCGTCGATGTCTATATTTTTTCTGTTTGAAACTGCTGTTAGGAACCACAACTGTTTCTGGCTGATTCATATTATTTAATTGTGTTACGAGAGTTGCTCTAACTGGACTTTGCAGAACTCTTCCAGTCGATGGTGATGGCGGTGCCGTAGTTGCAGGAGAATTCGAAGCTTGCTGCGTTAATAGATTACGTCGCCGAGGAAGTCTTTCATGAGCTCTTAGTAGTGGATGTACCAAACGCTTTTTGACGGGTTTGCAACCAGATTGTATTTCCCTTCTAAAAAAGTAATAAAATATAATAATAGATTCAATAATTATGCCAAAAACATAAAATTTTAGATAATAGAGCAGCCATATTTAACAAATTAGAATTACTCTTATCAATTATAAAGTATTATAATCGTGGTAATGAATATTATTTTAAGTACAATTAATAATAAATTCATTGATACATTTATACATAATTTATTTATATATTTATACATAATTTAATGTGTGAACTTTAGTATCTCTATTAAATGATATCAGGAAAAAGCTACCTTAAAACGGCATTCTCTACGTACTTTATGATGTCACGTTCCCGTTGTTCTAGCTGAATTAAAACAGTTGTCAGTTCCATGTATAAATTGTTCGTACACTCGAGTTTGCGTTCATATAATTTTCGGATATCTTCCGCGTGCCTCAGCTCATCTTCTCTACGACGAATCAAATCTTCTTCACATCGTGGAATAGTCGACTTAACAGTTTGGATTTGTTTCATTTGGTTCCTGACTTCCTCCTTCCATGTTTGCTAAAATATTATTATAGAATATTATAAAAAATTATTATAAAATATTAGTCCATAACTAATTTTGCTGTTTCTTGTATATTTGTATAATTACGCTAATCTATTCGACAGCTGGTTTTAACATTTGATGTTTCACACATTAATTGGTCTATGTTATTTTTTAAAATAGCTTACCTCACCCCCTTTCAAAATTTCATCATGTGAATTCATTTTTTTCATTACTTTTTTTTAAGTTGTAATTGTTTAAGGTGGTTACAAAAGTTAATTAAAAGAAATAACTACAAATTCGAATTTAACTTATACATTCATCACATTACACCTGCCTTCACGCAATCAGCGTATGCAGGGTGACAAAGACAACATTAGACAATTTACATACAAACGTACAATTTCAAAGTCAATGTCAATATTTGCGAGTCGTTACATTCATCTAAATCTCTTTAACTAATCTTCTTGATAAATTCGACGCTTCCGTTCCAAAGTACCCCAACTCAGATTTTTTCTTGAAAGAGCCCAAACTCATATTTTCGGTTGAAAGTGCGCCCCAACTCAGATTTTCACTTAGAACAGCCCCAACTCAGATTGTTCTTTTTAAGTTCCCCAACTCAAAAAAAGTGATATATACGTTACCTATGTCAGACAAAATTTTTTATTCTATTCTGTTTAGCGAATTTTAGTAGTAAATAAGACAAGCTAATCTCAAAATATGTTGAAATTGTATCTTATAATTATTATAAGATGGGTGAGCTACGTGGAAGTTATATAGCTATATAACTATATAGATAGCATACTATAGTAGATAGCATATTAGCGTTTGCAGCGTGCTGCTTTATCGATTGTGGCTAAGGAGGTAACTAAATCATTATTCCATTTTCCCTTGCAAATTCAAATAAAATTTTGTATATTTTGATATTATTAGACTTCCGAGCCGGAAGTCTCCAGGCGAAGTTTTGAAGTTTCAGCGAAATGCCAATAACTGACAGATGCGCATTTGTTTAAACGCTTGAATTCGTGCTGCGATTTTGGTTGAGACCATAGGGGAAAAGTGGCGCCGTGATCGACGTTTAGTGACGGCGGGCAATTTCAAATTTGGAAACAGAATAAATAGTTTTCTTTGTTTAAAATTTAAAACTAAATGAAGGATCGAATTTTCGTACAGTCATTATTATAATGTGATAAATACAATTTCAACATATTTTGAGATTAGCTTGTCTTATTTACTACTAAAATTCGCTAAACAGAATAGAATAAAAAATTTTGTCTGACATAGGTAACGTATATATCACTTTTTTTGAGTTGGGGCACTTAAAAAGAAAAATCTGAGTTGGGGCTGTTCTAAGTGAAAATCTGAGTTGGGGCACTTTCAACCGAAAATATGAGTTGGGGCTCTTTCAAGAAAAAATCTGAGTTGGGGTACTTTGGAACGGAAGCGTCGATTTGACCGAGTTCAGACTTTTTCCACCCTGTATGTGTGAAGAAATGTGATATATCGATATTTTGACAATATTGATGTAATGTTTTAAATCTTTAATATTGAGAGATAGAAAAAGTAAAGTAATCGCTTGGCATAGTTTATGGTTGTAGTTTATACATAGGTAGATCATATTTTTCATAAGAGCTTTAAATAATGAATTATAAAATTCTATACATTTGCTGATTTCTTTGTAAATGTGTTGTTGTTGGCAAAACAAAAGTTGGATTGAACTTGTTTTATAGAATAATCTGTTATGTTATTTCAAACAATACAAGTTGTGTGAAACTAGGCTATAAACACAGAGTTTGATATGAGCTGTAAAAATCATTTTGTCTAATTACATGGAATGCCACGTTAATATAGTGACAGGATTATCGGTTCTTGGTCATATATTACAAAAGTCAACTTTTCGTTTTACGTTAACACAAGTTTTACTGGCACATTTTTTACACGACTTTAAAGTACCATTAACACGAATAGACATTGCCGTAACATGATATTTCTGTCCACAAAGTGATGCATTAATGTTTAGATGAAATTTGTATATTAAAAGGCTTGCTACCCTGTATTTTATTACAATTTTATTACAGTGATAAAAATAAAGTTACAAAAATATTATATAAAGACTGAAATTTTCTGGTTTGATATGGTAATAGAATTAGTGCAATTAATCTTGCTCTTATTATGTCCAATCTATGTAGATAAGCGTTTTTATTCAACCCATGAAATTTCACTTACACTTAAATAAAATATGACTTTCAAGTTATAACAAGAATACATTAGTAAAGCAAGATCGATTTACAACGGAATAAATGTTATAGATAATATTTCCACTTTCTTTTATTTTGCGAGCCGTCTGTTTAGTTTTTCAATGTTAATCTGAGTGGAAAGATTTGTATCTTGAAAATAAGTTAAAAATCATCTTTTCTTGGACAGAAATATTTTTTTATCTTTTAATTATCTTTTCCTAATGAAGACAAATTGTAGAAAAGTGCAAGTAAATACTTTGTTATGCATCCTAATACTTTTTCCTAATAGCCTGATTACGTCAGTAAACAACTCGTGTACTCATGTCAACAACCTGTGTACCTATGTAAATAACGCAAGAAAAAATATACCTGAGAAAAATCCGGTTTTTCCCTAATTTATAACTTTTATCAGACTTAATATTTTGTAAAAACAACTGTCGGAATTTGAGTGGTTACAGAAAATATTAAGATATAGAATTAGAAAGCTTTGAACTGTTCTTCTAATAAAACATAACCTGTATTTCTTATATCATATTAATTAACAACATTAACAACCACCCCCACCCCTAAATTTTGCTATCACTGTTATCTCTTCTTACCAAGATTTCATTACACTCCCAAATGAATAACTTCCAATCAGGCCACATAGTAAATTTGCAGCCAAATCCGGGTTCCTATAATTTAGTCCGAAATTCTATTAACATCCTGCTCGTCGGTTCTTGTCTTCTAACCAGGAACTTTCATTATCATCAGGAATCCTGGTTAGGATAGTAAACTTTTTTGTTTTCCTGTTCTACCAGAGAGTATTCTCATGTAAACTACCTGTGTACTCGTGGAAACAACACATACATCTATGTAAACAGCCCGTATTTCTATGTGAATAACCTTTGTAAACTATACTCTTTTTTTTGGACAATTACTAAAGTTCAACTGCTTTTTACGATGAATTGTAAAAACTGTTATGTTAAAAGAAAACTCTTCTAATTATGTTAATTTTGGACAGTTACTTCATAACTCCTAGCATGTTAATTTTAAGAATTTGATATGTATCTTGATAAACGGGAAAAGTGAAAGAACATGATTTTACAAAATGGCGATTAGTCATCTTTTTTAACCGATTATATTACATATGAAATACTTTAATGGAAATAAATTCAACAAATTTGAATGAATCTCATGCAAAGCAATTGAATTAATTGATGGATGTTTGCAATTTTGTTATGCTAATAATAGACTTATGTGCAATAGTGCACAATGATTTGGTGAGTTGAATATGTCAACATGAATATTCGTTGTCAAGCATCGAAGTCTCCTAACCTAGTAAGAGTTGCTATTGAATATCTTTACATTTTCTACGTTATAAACTTGGCGCAATGGAATCTCATGTCGCAATATGACATCTGACGCATGAATTTTTTTTTAGTGAGGGAACTTTAAACGATGGTTGTCTTATATTGAATTTGGTGGTATTATATGTACTACTATATATATACAACCTAAACCTATAATTTGATCATTTTGTATTAATTAATTGGAAATCTATTTAGATTAAGAACAATTTTCACCTAACATATGTTAGAAGTCTAATCTCAAGGGAAATATATATATAGATGTATACGGAAATCTAATATGATTATGATGATTTTGAGGAGTTTCCCTGCAGTTTTTCATCAAACTGTCATTCTTGTGTAGAATTATAGTTTGGTGATAATTACATGATCAACACATTTTTTTGTATCCCCTATTTGAAGTATAATGTAGTTAAGTATACAATTCTGGGGGGATTATACTATAGGATTTACATTATAATGTAGGTATTGTCACAAAATTTCAGGTTACTGAGATTAGCACCCCTATAATTCTTTACTACATATGACATACGCTAATTATTGTCCATATAGATTTCCTTCAATCTTCAATGTTTAGTAACAATATGGACAAAGCATCAAACATCCCTAATACAATATACAAAATACTGCTATTTTTCAGTAGCATATTCATGACTCCCCCCACATTCCTGGAGTCTCGAAATAGTGAACACCATTGTCTATTTCCACGAAGCTAAAGGATAGGCTGACTTCCACTATTTCTTGACCCCCCTACACCAGGACAACTAAATAAAATCGACGGTTTTAGAAGGGAACTAATGAGACTGTGTGGCATGAGAATGTTGATATGATGAATTGATGTAAACGTGATAAGTTGTTGAAGATTATGCAAAAATGGTTGGCACTAAAAATTGACGAAGAACAATAGTCGGGTGGCAGCTGGATTAGGGGAAGGGGCGTCCGAGGTGGCGATGAGGGGTGGTAGCGGAGAGAGAAGACGGAGAGGCTCGGAGAGGACTGGTGGTGGAGGTGGGCGAGAGGGTGGAGGAGGATGGAGGAAGCGAACAGTGAAGGAAGCTCTCTGGCTCGCTCTCTCTCTCCGCGAGGCGGAGGGGTAGCGACTAGGACTTCAGGGGGTGTTGGGTTGGGTTGTAGTGTAGCGCAATAATTGCGCAATTGCACTGGCACACCAACTCAGACAGAAACACATACACACACAGAGATACACACACAAACCACTTACATTGAGTTGGTTGTGTTCCAGTACATGCTGATGGTTTTGGCGCAATTGCTCACGGTCGAGAGTAACACCGTTTGGAGGCACACGAGAAACAGAAGGCTTACAAAGGACGTGGAAACCATCGTAACAGCGATCGCGACGATCGCGAGTACCGCTAGGGCAGCGGCTCTCGTCTTGTGAAACGCGCACCACTTTTGTCGCCGTTGACCGCCGCATCCACCAGCTAACACCACCAAACACCCACATTCACTACGTAGACAGCAACAACAAATCACATCTCGTCATCCACCGATCTTCCATCCTCCATCACACCGTAATCCACACCGTAGTATCCCAAAGATAGTTATCCTGTCCTAGTCTTGTGCACCTCTACTATCACCTGGTTCTATTACCCTTAATCTGATACTAGGTAGATAGATCTTTCTAACTTTTTTTGGAAAAATCTCAATTCCGTCGTCCCCACTTTATCCGCAACACCAACTAATTCGGCTTACAATGCAAGGTCGATCCGAGCCCACGAACCGCTCTACACCGAATTGTCGGCAGAATTGTTAGCCCTTATTATTTCTAACCATTGTTACTTAGCTAACTTGGTACTAGAGCAAATGGATTCGGCCAACATGGAGAGCACCTTACAAATTACGAACACGGATGCATTTGTTCAACTACGGGCGAACTGTCGCGGGCGTTCGTCGAACGGCTCGTAGCGTCTCGATGATGGCGTCGACGAGAGCCGAGCTCCCACGAACCCACCCGATCCTTGAATATGTTCGACTCTCTTTCTCTCTTTATCTCTCTCTATACCCATACACACTGGTGTGTGCGCGCTGTGTGCACACGATCTCGCGCGCCGGACAAAGTTCCCTTGCTTGGGTCACGGCGTGGTTCTTCCAGCCGTGCGTCACTCGTTCATCTGATAGTCTACTTTCGTGCCATGAGGAGTCTACATCCAAACTTCAGAGGCATCTTCGGCAGACTTGTACTGCAACTTAGCATTCTACCACTGAACTATCGATGACTCTTTTTTTTTTCTTCTTCTTTTATTATGTACCGATGAAGTTATGTTGAAGTAGGGTTAAGCTGTTTTTCATGAATAGTTTACCTTACTGAATAACGTAGAACATGAGTCTTAATTAAAATGTTTTAACAGGAATGACTTAATTTAAGATACAGTCAATCTTAGAAAGACACTGTGTCTTAATTAAGATAATATATTCTAGTCTTCTAATGTTAGATAGAAGAAATGATATGGTCAGAAATAACAGGGATATTTCGATTGTGAGATCATTTTTGAGTAGGTCTTATTCTGCTGAAATTAATTATTTAGGCTAGTGCAATTGAAATATGGCATATTCTGATGTTACAATAAGTCAGATTAAAGTGGATTACCCTAGTAAAAATGGAAATGGAAAAACATATACCTATATGGAAAACACTAAAACATATATGAACCATATATGGAATCAAAAACCATATATGGACCATATACTGACCATGTTTGTAAGAAAACAAATATTTCATACATGGATTATTCCATATATGAATTCTAATAATCTATATAAGGTCTTTCTATCAACCTTTGCAGTGACTAATTAATGAAAGTGTTGGCTTCATTCTTATTTTTATTCTTATTTTTATTCTTCAAACATTTGTTTTTCTTTTTTTTCTTTTTTCTCTCTCTCTTTTTATCATAACCTTTCTTATTTATTTACATTTATACTTATGTATATATTTCTTTCTTTTTTTCAATATCTTTTCATTTTCTCCTAAAATTGTATATATAAAGAAGAATTATATTATTGCTAGACACATTTATTGTATAGTCATTGCAGGTTCGCG
>JABFQK010000049.1:0-15827 GCA_022816885.1 Trissoscelio sp. ZL-2020
TACGTGCGTGGCGTTTATGACGTCATTTTCATTGCCAACATAAATTTAGCTGAGAAAAATAATAATCTGACATAGTACGTTCTTGAAATGAATTTTGACCTAGTACGTTCTTGAAGTGAATTTTGACCTAGTACGTTCTTGAAATGAATTTTGACCTAGTACATTCTTGAAATGAATTTTGACCTAGTACGTTCTTCGTCTAAGGCGACGATTTGATTTATTTATAATAAAACATCTAATTTTCATTTCTAAATAAGACAAAATAAAACGGAACATTTCTCAAGATATTTGCATTGCAAATTATCAAGAAAAAAACAAGTTTAAAAATAAAATCGAACAAAGCAATGTTCTTTAAAAATCAGTGTGAATTACGCGACTAAAAGCGATTGAATTGCAGGGAGAGCGTGGTGAAGTACTTAATGCGATTACGCGAGGTCGAGGACACCGACTCGTCACTGCTTATGTCGTACATCTACCATTTGTATATGGGACTGCTCAGCGGTGGAATAATTTTGCGCAAAAAGCGTCAGATTGTGCAAAAAATTGCACCCTTTCCGGAGAACAACAGCGCCGCAGGTAACAATGTAACGGACTTCGGTGACTGCAACATCTACGATTTGAAGCGCGACATGCGTGAAACGATGAATCGCATCGCCGAGACCCTGGACGAAGATACGAAGAACAAGCTCATTGAGGAGAGCAAGACGGTCTACGCGCTCAACAACGAGCTCATAAGGAGCGTGCGTGGCGCTGGCACTGTAATCATCAAGAAGGTCATCTACTTCATTAGCGCCATCGTATTCTTCCTTTTTGTCTTCCTCGTTCTTTTAAAGCAGTAGCTCGCGGTCACGCGGGTGTCAATCAAAACTGTACATATATATTTTTTTAAGCGCGCGAATCATCAATGTTTGATCTGGTCTCTGATCAGTTTTTATTTATTAAATGTTAAACAGATCTCTATTTCTATTTGATTTTGAGTGTTGTTGTTGCTTTTAATAGAGACCGTGCGATGAAAACAAATTATCTTTTTTTTTTATTAAAGAAAATTTGTGCTGTAGGTAACAAGTTTTTGGATGGAACAGATAATACAAATCAAACAGTTTAATGACAAATTATTAATAGATAATCAATATTTAAAAGTTAATTAAAAGGCAATTTTAAAAAGTACATTGTAAAAATTGTAGTGCGGGTATTTATAATTTAACATTTTACACTCTAAGTTATTTGTTGTTGTAAAGATAAAAATATATTATCAGTTGAAAATCTTAGATTAATATTGATAATTTATTAGCAAATATTTATTATTAGTAATGATTTAATACAATTCTTAGATAATATTTTGATGCTTTTTATGGAAAAATAAGTTTTAACTTCTAGTTTTATATTAATCTTGTTCATCATAATTTATCTTGCAAGACACATTCGCAATTATTCATTTATGTACTTTAGATATTGTGAATTTTGTTTTGTATTCAGAATTTATTTATATGATGAATTGTATCCATTTGAAGATTTTCGTCTAGTTTTTAAAGTATTAAGTATTCATTAACATATTAAAATAATTAAAAAACAGCAAATTTTGAAAACAAATTGTTAATAAATTTCAATATTTTGAGTATTTTTGCAATGCATATTAATAGGCATGTTTCAATATAACATTCGCTCTTAAATAGGTAATGAAAAAAACTTTTCATAATACAATTAAAATATGTTTTTTTGACAAATAATGTAATAATATAAATATAATTATTTTTGTATAAAACATCATTAGTTATTATTGATTAAATATATTTATTCTGTTCAAAAACTTCTTATTGACAGTATACCCACATATTTATTTGTCAAAATAGAAACACAATTTCTTATAGATAAATAAAAAATATATTAGCAATAAGAACTCTTTTAAATATTACTAGAAAACAAATTCTACACTAACCTAATTAAACTTCTAAATTAGAAATTATAATAGATAATTTTTTTAATATTAAATGAATTGATACGTAAGTATCTTCTTACAGTAAAAAACTTTCTCAAAAGAAAACCTAAACATATAAATCCACAACATTATAAGTATTGTGGTTGCGATATCTAAATAATAAGATTGATAATTATTATGTATCCAATTTTTAAGAAAACAAGACAGAAAAAAATTGACTTGAGAGTATAATAAAAATAAAAAATATAGATTTTAAAACATTAATACTAGTGTAATTACGACTAATATTGTGTAATTACTTTCTTCTTCAAAATTAACTGATTTAATTAAAATCAACTATTATTACTATTGGTTGATATGATTGTCAAAATTTTAATTCTAAAAACACATTAGAAAATATTATTTTGAGATGTCTTGAGTTTTTATTCATATATTTAGAGCAGATAAAATTATATTATAATATTAGAATAGGAAAAATATCAAAAGTCGACTTCATTTTCTGCAAATATCTAAACATAATAATTATTAGTGAATTATTACTCTGAGATGTCTCATAACGGATAATATATTAAAATAAATTATCACTTAATTTCAAATCTCAATTAAAAGTTAATATCAAACGAATTCGAATTAGAACCTCGATACATCAAAAAATATTTTGGTCAAATTTAAAATTAAGAAACATGTATTTAATGGAATTATAAAGGTATTGTCAATCATATTTACAATTAAAACAAAATTTGCATCCACAAAATGCGCGGTCTCTATTCAACGTGATAAACATTATTATGTAACTCTGCCAAATAATGTCGTATTATCTGCGTTACGGTCAATCGATTTCCTGTTCGTTTAATTTATCAGTCATTGAAATTAATCTTAGATTAGTCGTACGATCTCGTGATCGATTGATCGTACTCTTGGTTTTTTACGACGATTGGATTTCATAGTCTGAGTTTGAAGTCAAAGTGATTCCTAATATGCTACTTTGTTTTTGTACGAATAAGTTTGAATTTGCACGATTTTTATCGACTAAAAAACGCCATGGCACGTTAAGAATGAAATCTCTTCGTCGGCCATTCTTGTCAAGTCGTTTCCCAGCGCATTGGAGCGTAGCTCAATTGTATAATACTTATTTATTCAAATACAAACATATTACGTTTTCCAAATTAGTATGTTATAGTGTAAAATAAAAGAAAGTATATTTGTAGTTTTATCGTTAGAATGTACGAAACTGTATGGTAAACATATAAATATAATATTGAATGATTGGCTGAAGTTATAGATATGAAATAAAGAATGATGAAAGTAACGAAATTAGTAATTTTATTATATTCACAGTTTATTATTTTCTTTTTATCAACAAAATATAATCTGATAGTTAACTGATAGCGAAAATAAACATAATTTTTAGCTTTTTACAAAATATAATACATTTTTGAAACAATTATTTCAATCGAATTTCGAAATCTGATTTGTAAAAAATAAATTTATACAAATTAAGAGCACATTTTAACGCAAATTAAACGATATTTCTTGACAACTTAAAACAATACATTTTCCAAACTAGTTGTTTTTCGTTTCCCAATACAATGATAGTGTTATTATATACTTTAAAAATAAAGTGACTTTCGAAACAGTGGAAGAACACGTCTTTCTAATGAAATAATTATGATACGCTGTATTCCATTATGTTCCATAGAAATAAATTTAAGTGTTGATTATATTGGATGGCCCTGGTGTCGTAGTTTGCACAATAAAATGAGATCAACGATTTTAGTTGTCGCACGTTTTAGACTAGAGGTATTTTGTAAAAATACCTTCAAGTCAGAAACGTAGGGCATAATTACTATCCAGATCACAGTTACGAACGAACGGAGTCAACTTCGTCGATCGGTTCTAAGTGTTCCAATATGGACTTTCTATCGAACTTGAAATTACTCCATACATTTAAACGGAATAATTTATCGAAATCGTCGTCGTCTTGTGATATTATCCACTTTTCCATAGCTTTACCCAAGATTTTCGAATTTCGATCATCGGCTGATGAGCATTTATTTTGGGAAGACAAATTTCCTATTGAAAACAGAAAAATAAACATACTTTTATTATTTTATTCTAGTATCAAAATAACAATCATTTTCATAAATTTTGTATAAATATATGTTACTATTAAGTATTAAAAATTCATTCAAATATAAGTATAAAAACCTCAAGAAACACATGTATACAACATGATAGGAAATGAAATGACAAATCTTCATCAGGTACGTAAATGTTTAAAAAAAACAACAATTTACAATATACCTCAATTTATTACTCAATATATTACTAAATTGTTGTAGTTTACTATGGTTAATTACTAGCACTAACAGATCTACTATTTAAATACATGCCTCGATAGTCATTGTTGTATTTTTGCCCATGCGAATTATTTCGAGGATTTTCAGGCAGATGTTTTGCTAGGACAGCCGAATTGTCGACATTCGATTCACCAAAAAGATTACGCTTAAAAGTGTTCTTAGCATTAGAATTTTTGTCATTGGCATTACGACGATTTCTGGACGGCGAAGTGTTTGGCTGTCTTGAGCTTTTATTTTCACTTCCATTCTAAAAAGAAATAAAAACCAATTATATTTTATACAAGAGATTAAACAATAAATATCGTAATACAATTTTTTACTTGTGAAAACGCCTGCATTTGCCTTTTATTTTTTGCACTCGATTCTGCATCTCCAGCAGATTTATGCCTCGATCTACGTGTTGACGTTGACTCATTACCATTTTTGTTTTTCTGTTGCGACTTTTCTTGTACCCAACGTTTCATTCTCCTGCGAATTTAAATACAAAATAATATAATTAATAATATATTTTAAACTGTTATATAAATGTAAATTGTTTAGCAAAATACTAACTTTACAAATGGAACAACCATAAAAAAAGCGTTAGGTCCCACACCTATCTTTAATTTTGGAGTCATATCTTTTTTATTGCTTGGCAGATCAGCGATTGAAAACCATTCAACGTTTTTAATTTCCTTTCGAGTTTTCGGCTGAAATTTTGTATCTTTCTGGACGCCAGAAATTATGTACAGCCTAACTAATTGATCGTTTATGGTCGATTCGATGTATTCGTTTTCGTCAATTATATTACTTATGTCAAATCCTGTCTCTTCTAAAACTTCTCTAACTGCGCAATGTGATGGACCTTCATCTTCATTTACTTTTCCTTTGGGGAATCCCCAACTGTTCTTTGCCCAATAACTTTGAACAAGCAAAACCTACAATGTATACAAATACAGTATTCTTAAAAAATGAATTTATAACTTTTACTGTACAGTTTATTATAGATATGATTAATTTTAAATTATTTATGAATAATATAAATTATAAACATTTTATTTTATGAGACATAATTACTTTTGTTAAATCTTCATTAAGTACAATCGCCCCATACGTTGGCACATTTTGTTTATATTCTCGCCACTGTTCCAAAATAAAATCTATGTCTGCTACATGAGGCTTTAAAAAAGGAATGTGTTGAAAAACATGCGTTGCAAATTCTTTCATGCCACATGTTTTCAAGTGTGGATTTTCGTCAGTGCAATAAAAGTCCAAGTAAAACCAATGTGCCAACTCAATTTGAAAGCAAATTCGAACCAGATCCTTCCTTTCTTCTTCCGGAACATTGATGATAAATCGACTAAAAAATTACATTACATTATATTACTCATTGTTTCAAATCAGACGATATTTTTAAATAAAAAAAATATGTATTTAAATATTTATGCAAATATTAACTTACAGTTGCTTGCACTTTCTTAATTTAAAAAATTGTTTAATATTTACAATAAATAATTAACCTGTATATTTTATTATAATTAAACTATTATGATGATCTTTTTTTATAATAATATTATTAAATGTGTTTGTGTTTACTTTGTTTTTAATATAATATAAAAAATTATAATAATATCAATAAAAACAAATATATGCGAGAAACTAACCTGCTCAAGTCGTAAAGAATTTCTAAAGGTATCGAATGTTGCTGAGTCATAGTTTTATATTGAATAATTTAACAGAATATAAATTCTTTGTCAGAATAAAATACAATAAATACGAATTTCCACAATTCGATACACTGTTATTGTTGTTACGGCAAATAAATAAAAACAATGCCAACACTTTTCATCCAGTCGCTGGATATATTAAACATTAACTCCAGTTATTTATTCCAGGGTCTTGATACTTTTCTCTTTCTTCTAAAAATGATTCTTCTTTCCAATCTTAAATGGAATTTTTTTTTATTTTGCATGCCAAAGCTCGGAAATGAAAAGTTGCGTAAATTTTAACCACCATTTTTCAGACTTAATTTTAATACACTTCAAGGTAAAATCTCGTTTTCATTATCTGCCAAAAATTCATGAAAACTATATGCTGCTTCTTGTCTTTTGATTGGCTGTTTCAATCGTGTTATTAAAATTCTTATCTATCCTTGTTTATATTATTATAAATGACAAAACAATTATTTATTTTTAATCATTCATCTCAATATTTGAAAAAATAAAAATATAAACAAATAAATATTACAAATTTAATTATATGTGTAATAAAAGGATAAAGGAAAAACAAAAAAACTAAAATTATGAAACGCAAAAATTGAATTTGTTGTAATTTCATAATTTTTTAAACTTTTCAACATTTTCAACATGTTTTATAAATTTCGAAAATTCTTAATATTATCAATATTTATAAAATTTAAAAAAATTTACATTTTAAACGTTTGGAAATTTTTGGTAAAATATTTATTTGATAATATTTCTAATTTTTCAAATATTGCAATAATTTTAAAATTAAACATTCATTTAGTAATTTCGTTTCAATTTATAACATAAAGGATATGGGTGAATTCCCATAAAGTTGACAATTTTATGTAAGCTCCGTGGTATAATAGTCCGGGAGATAAGGTCACAAATATTTTATGATACATAAAAGTGAATCGCGTTTGTCTGCCGGCTGGCGAGTGGAACTCTTGCTACTGCGCATGACCTTTATGACCTATTTTGAAATAGCGACTTGACTCATGTGCGCATGCTTGAAATTTTGCACAAAGTTAGTTTAAAGTATCAGCTACAAGGCACAAGTTGTCTGCCACTTGACAAGTGGGGCTTAAGGGTGTCTGCCAATTTTTAAATGTCGGAAAAATTTATACCGATTTGACTGATTTGCGCATGTGGCAGACATGTTGCAACTTAAAGCTGAGTACTAGTAAATATCAATTAACATTGTCTGCCGTTCAGAAAAAAGGTCTAACAAGCTGTACGATTTTTTGAAATTCATTCTTGCGTGCTCCGTAGCACGTAACGTTGCACCGGTCAGAGCGGCGATTCTCATGTGCGCATGCTTGAAATTTTGCACAAAGTTAGTTTAAAGCATCAGCTACAAGGCACAAGTTGTCTGCCACTTGAAAAGTGGGGCTTAAGGGTGTCTGCCAATTTTTAAATGTCGGAAAAATTTATACCGATTTGACTGATTTGCGCATGTGGCAGACATGTTGCAACTTAAAGCTGAGTATTAGTAAATATCAATTAACATTGTCTGCCGTTCTGAAAAAAGGTCTAACAAGCTGTACGATTTTTTGAAATTCATTCTCGCGTGCTTCGTAGCACGTAACGTTGCACCGGCCAGAGCGGCGATTAGAGGGGAAGCGGCGAGTGTGACCGAGCGCGACCGAGACCCTTTGTTAGAAGTTTCGGCAGTTTCTTGTTCTAATTCATTCCAGATTCTACGTGAATGAATACTTGTGCGGTTAGAATACTTTGTGCGTATGATGCGTGAAATAAAATGTGTGATAAGAATTTGATTTGTGCTTTTTGTTCTGACTTGCACGGACAGATAAATCTTTTCACAGAGGAAAGTTTAGACAAATGCAAATATATTTTAAAGTGTCGTAAGAAACACGCGTTAGTGTATCACAATGTTGTGCTCCCGGCACACGTGAGCACATTTGAAGGTTACCACCGGGCGTGCTACAAAAATTTCACCGCGCTGAAATCCAAATATAAAGAAACAAGCGATTCCAGCAGTGCCTCAATATCGTCTGCATCGGCTTCATCGAGCAGAGCTCCAACACCTTCCACGTCGGCACAGAAAACGTAAGTTTAAAGAAACTCACGTTTATCAAAAAATATATTAATATTTTAATGAAATTAAAGTCCAACTTTTTGAATACAATAAAAATTAAATAAAACAAAACATTTGTTGAACATAAAACATATTTTAACATTATTAATAATGATTATTTGTGATTATTATAAATGTAATTTTATAAACACATTTTTTATATTAGTTGGCGAATTTTTGTGTATTTTTAATATGTTCCCTGATAGCCATTCCATATGCATACGATTTACATAAAATTTACGTTAATGTACTTCCACATTGGGCTATATAATTTACATAAATCGTTTATATAAACGTGTTTACATAAATGTGCATAAAATACATAATGAAATTATGTAAATTTTATGTAAACATGTTTATTTAAACGATTTACATAAATTATGCAGCTCAATGCTGAATTAGTTTTACATAAAATTTACATAAATCTTTATTTACATAAAATTTACATCGAATTTACATAATTTTACACATTAAATCTGGTTATCAGGGTTACAACATTTTATTTCAGAATTATTTGCATTTAATTGTCGATATATATATGCTTTTATTTTATATACGAGTAAAGTAATTGCTTTTATTTTCATTCAAGTGAAGATGTCGATCGCCCCCCGGAATCTGTTCTCACAGGCTGTAGTGAAGATTCTTCCGCTGCAGCAATATCTTCATTTCAAGAAGAAGTTTCGCATACTTCTTCTGAACAGGGAACGTATCGACAAGACGAGATGCATTCAAGTGCGGCCACTCATGTCGAAGACAATTCGGGGTCAGCAGAACCGGAAGAGAGACCGGAAGAATCTATGCCACGATTAGAGGCAGAAGATCTTGGGCAGGAAAATATAACCGACAGAGAACCTCAGGACGAATGCTGCATTATTTGTGGAAATAAAAGGAAGAAATTTAAAGGCAATTATGTGAAACTAATCGCAACGAATAATGAAGTGACGGTCCAAAACCTTATCAGCGACGCAACTGAATTAGAAGACGTACAACTTTTACACGATATCGAAGTAATGATGGCTATAAGAAAGTCTCTACTTTATCATCATCAGTGTAGACACGAATATGCAGGCAAACGACGAACAAAAAGTACCGCCAAAATGGAGAAATCGGAATGGCAAGAGAAAAGAACTTTGCATTCAATAGCGTTGGACCAGGTATGCGGATATGTTACTGAGACAGTCGTTTTAGGAAAAAAAGCAATTTACTTCGATCTTATAAACGACATCTACAGAAATTGTTTGAAGGATGAACTGGATAGACGTGAAGGAAGTGTCAACATTTCTTTGACCAACCGTCATCTGGAGGAAAAATTGATGAACATATTTGCTAAAAAAATTTCTATCGAAGTTCATGGGAACAAAAAAATTGTGAAGCCATTCAACACATCTCTTTCGCAAGGTATTGACTTCAAAGCGATGGAAGAGGACAACATTCTTCAGAGAGCGGCACTAATCTTGAGGCAAAAGATTCAGTCTATCAGTGAAAAAAAGTTTGGAGAAAAAATCAATTTCACAAATTTTATTGAAGGAGAGTGTGAAATTCCTCTTGCGCTGACTCAGTTTTATACTAGTGTACTCACAAATCCACTATCTCGTAGAAGAACTTCATCTGTCCGGAATAGACTTGTAAACTCATTATCACAGGATTTAATATACGCAACAAGAAATGGCCAAATCAAAACATCAAAACATGTCACGTTAGGCCTGGCAATTAAAAGCATGACGAACAGCAAGAAAGTCATTAATATTTTGAACGGATATGGTCACTGTTGTAGTTATACAACTCTAGAGGAATTAGAAACAGAAGCAACGTTTTCCTTGACCAGTACGACAGACGTTTGTCCAGAAGACATAATCAGACGACCAGATTTATCTACAGGAGTCGCCTTCAATAACTTCGACAGGTTTGTATTTTTATTTATCAATTTGAGATAAAAGCGAATAGAGAATATACGAAACATATATACATAAATATAAATATATATAAATTTCATAGGTTTGTGGATACAATTGATGGCAAAGATACTTTGCACGACACTGTTGGTATTATATATCAAAACATTGTTGAAACTCCAAGCGATGCAACAGTTGCCGAGGAAAGTAATTCAACAACGACACAAGGTTCCAGAAAACGTAGGCGAACGTTCGATTTGATCTCCTATGAGGTGCCGTCTTATCTAAAGAAGCCAAAGCCGGTGGACAAGTTATTGCCACTGGATGATCCGCTGCACATCTCCAGTTCCGAATCGCAAAAAATTTTCAGAAATATCTACTTTGCATGGTTGATGTCGCACTACTCGAAAATCCCAGACACACCCATGTGGGTTGGCTTCAACAGTCTCATTTTGAAGGACGTTTCACAAGTGCAAAAAGTGTCCTACCTTACAACTATCAATTCATCACCCACGAGTCCAGCAGTTGTTCGTGAGACTATGATTCAGGCTCTAAAAGCTGCTACGGAACTGGGGCAAGAGTTTATACAGGTTACATACGATCTTGGAATCGCCAAAACTGCCATACAAATACAAACTACCGACAAACCGCAATTCGACTATTTGTTCATCCACCTTGGTATGTTTCACGTTATGATGGCCTACTTCAAAGCAGTAGGAAAATTTATCGATAACAGTGGAATAAATGCATGCCTAGTCGACGCTGGATTACTTGCGAGCGGATCTGTCAATGGTTTTATAAGTGGGAAATATTTCAACCGATGCAAAAGTCTTTATCCTATTCTAGCACTGACATTGGAAATTTTACATTTTGAATTCTTTTTGGAAAAGAAATCAATTCAAGTGACAGAAGATATGCGCGAAAAGTTAAAAATCTTCAAATCTACCTGCAAAGAAGAAGCTGTTTTGGACGACAAGTGTTTAATTGATCTTCTTTCGAAGTATGATGAATTCGAAGAAAAGACTTTGCAAGGGAAGCATGGAAAGACGCCGCAGTATTATATGATACTTGTAAAATTCGTCAAAAACTACTTGATGCTCAATGCTAGCATCAGAACAAATGACTTCGAATTGCTCAAGTTCATTCTACCAATAATTGGACGCCTATTTTTCATATTCAATCAGCAAAACTATGCTCGATACTTGACAAAATATCACGATAATTTACTCAAAATCGATGAAACTCATCCGGGATTGAAGTTACAACTACAGGCGGGTTCGCTCGGAATAAAACGAACTGAGAAACCGTATTCCCGACAGCCTATCGACTTGACATTGGAACAAACCATCAATGCAGACGCAGCAAATAAACTGACAGGTTAATTTTTTCCCCTTGAATTCAATATCAGTTAACACAAACGAAACGTACAAATAATTGTGTATTATTCTCATTGCAGGTGTCACACACATCACAAACTCGCTTGCGGCACGTCAAAGATGGTGCAAAAGTCATAGTTTGCGCACAAAAATCATTTCTCACGTCATCAATGAAAGTGGTGTGAGGAGTGACCAAGACGTTACAGCAGATTTGAAAGGAAGTGTGATACAAAAAAACGTTCAGCATCTGACAAACTTGGTGGATCATTTTCGAAGTAACATCAACCCTTTTTCGCAATCACTTGATAAAGGACATTTGTATAACACATGCAGCGGCCAGGCTGTTTCCGACACTATGGCAGATTTCCTTTTGAATGTCGAAAAAAATGGAAAAAAGCAGCAAGATCAATTCATCACTGAATGCGCAGTGGATGAAACTAGGTTCGAGAGTCGTATCAGTCGTAACACTCTCCATACTTTCAATGAAGCGCTGAAGAAAACATCTGTTCGTGTTGCGGACAAAGTTGTACAGGTAAATATTTTTTGTTATTATCTCATGATTATTTTGTGTTTTTTTAGAAATGTTAATTTTCATTATTTATTTTTAGATGAAGATGGAACGGGACTTGTTCAGAAAATTGCTTCTGCTATCACTGAAAGAAACCGTCGATTTAGAAAAAGTCTTAACATATCCTCTCACACCAATTCCTTTGTCATTGTGCCACATAGAAGGAACTATCCGGAACACGGATAAGTTAGCTCTGATGAAAACCTTGAAAAACGAAATGAAAATTGTTGCTCCCGAGTACATCGACGTTGTAATTTATGATGGGATGTTGATGCTGCAGTCGATGAAGGATGTTCCTTTGACGATGGGTAAAATTGCACAAAAGTTCTTGCAAATTCTCACCAGTAGCGATGCTCGGACAGTATTTGCAGTTTTCGATCAAATTTCTTCACCTTCTATCGGAGATCATGAATCATTGACACGGGACACGACCAAAGATCGAGATTGCGTCATCAAAGGAGATGATCAATATCGGCCAGCAAATTTTGCAGCTGCGTTAAAGAACCCAAAATTCAAAGAAGCTTTGATTCTGTTTTTCATAAAATATTACGAGAAGACAGAGAATGTGCCATTTTTTGGAACTAAGAAGCTTTTTATCGACTACATACAGTGTTACCAGTATGCAGTCCAAAATGAGAGAGTGGTGAAAACTGTTGAGGAGACACTTACATCAGTTCCTGAAAAAGATACTGTCTGCAAAATAGTATTTCAGGCATCACAAATATGTGAAAATAATGCAGTAACAATTCGATGCGCGGAAGGAGACCTTTTACCAGCTTTGCTGTCGAACATGGTTCGGATGAAAGCGAATGTCACGGTGACGTGGCACACTGGCACAGGAAACAAGTTAGTGTACATTGATGTGAACGACCTCACTAAAACTTTGGGACCAGATTTATCTGACGCAATGCCTGCATTTCATGCCTTCACCGGGTCTCAAAACAACCCAGGATTTTTTGGCAGAGGAAAAACACGGCCCTTCAATTTGCTAAAAAAATCGAAAAAATACATTGAAGCTTTTCAACAAATCACATCGTTTCCTGATTGTGATCCATCTGTTCTGTGTTGTCTTGAGGAATTCGTCTGCAGTATGTACGGTTTCCCGAAGATCAAATCCATTAACGAAGCTAGAGTTGCATCTTTTTGTAAAGTCTACGATTCAACAACAATGCAGCAAATTAACGAGTCCAACCTCAAAAATTTCGACTCCTCATGTTTGCCTCCATGCTTCTCAGAATTACAACAACAAATTCTTCGAGCGGGTTACATTGGGAGAATCTGGAAAGAGGCTCATTCAAAGGATCCAGTAGATCTTGATCCTACAATAAGAGGATGGACGCTGAATAATTGTGGTCAACTGGAATTTTTGTGGTTCCAAGGAAACCAGCTTCCAAATTCCGTCAACGATATAACTTTGACGCAGACTCTTGAAGGTAATTAACAGTTTATAAGCGTTTCATTTCAACTACAGTTTTATATACGGATATTTACAAATCCTGATTTTATTTTTACACAGGAACCTCTGGCACAGCAGACGAAGATGAAGAGTGCGAAAAATACGATACGTCAGAGGATGAATATGAATAAGCTGACCAAAGATTAACCATTTTTTTCTATTTTTGTATTATTATTAGTATTAATATATACTAAAAAACGTTGAAAGAATAAAACTTTAATTATGTATTTTGGATATGATTTGTATTTTGAATAATATATATTTCCCTCTCCGCTTTTTATATATTTCCCTCAGCGTTAACGCGCGAGAACGATAACGCGAAATATGAATTTCAAAAAATCGTACAGCTTGTTAGACCTTTTTTCTGAACGGCAGACAATGTCAATTGATATTTACTAATACTCAGCTTTAAGTTGCAACATGTCTGCCACATGCGCAAATCAGTCAAATCGGTATTAATTTTTCCGACATTTAAAAATTGGCAGACATCCTTAAGCCCCACTTTTCAAGTGGCAGACAACTTGTGCCTTGTAGCTGATACTTTAAACTAACTTTGTGCAAAATTTCAAGCATGCGCACATGAGTCAAGTCGCTATTTCAAAATAGGTCATAAAGGTCATGCGCAGTAGCAAGAGTTCCACTCGCCAGCCGGCAGACAACCGAGATTCACTTATATGCATCGTAAACTCCATTTCCACAAACTTTCAAGCATGCGCAAGTTAGGCACGATTTGTGACCTTATCTCCCGGTCTATTATATATTAACAAGGAAACAGGTAAAAAACTTCTATATCATATGAATTCATCTTAACTTAACTGCAAAGATAGGTTATATTACATGTTTTGTGTAATTTTACATACTAAATTACACAATTTGTGTGATAGTTACAAAAATTGTGTAAAATTACACAACATGTTGTGTAATTTCACTAAACTGGAAACACAGTGTATTATATTTAATTATCTAGATAGTTTTTTATCTTGACTTAATTACAAATGTCATAATAATAACAAATTGTTTTAGAAATAAAAATAATTAATGAAACAGTTAGACATCGTAGGGTTTGTAATGAACAAAAGCTCCATTTCCATCGATCTTTAGTCTTGTTAAACCGTACGTTTCTGAATTTATAATTATTATAAACTATCATTTTTTTCTATTAGTGTAGAAAACATTTTCGGAAATGCCACTTATTGGTAAAATGAATCCACGAAACTAACTGATAAACAGTTTTGAATAGAGGGAATCAAACAATAACATAAACTTAGCGGAACCGCCCCAAATTGACTGATAAGCATTTATGAGCAGCGGCACATTCGTTATTTCGTATTTTCCAATTTCGACTAGGTTATTTTTATCAGTCGATCAGCTGATTAGAAAAGGTGCGCTACAGTAAAACAGTCTTGAATTTTTTTTTTTAATTTTGTGTAACCTTATGCAGTTTAATGCAATTTATTTATTTTAAATGTATATTATCCTGGCGAAATTGAGTACAATACTGGCGCAACTGAATAGAAAAAAATTCATTGGCGCAATTACATAGTACAAATATTTCGCGCATCTGTATATTTAGTTTGGCGCAACTAGGTATATTTTTTTCTGCTTTGGCGCAACTGTAGACTCCCTATTAAAGAAATGTTTAGCCTACAATAAATTAAAGCAAACGGGCTTATTTATTAACTATAAAGTTTTCATGATATATACAAAACAATTAGATTATCATTACTGGTTATGCCTTGGTATGACGAAAGGGTTATGTATCAGTAGGGTGTCCGTTGTGGGTTAAAAATTTGAATGTAATTTAAATGAAGAAATTACTTTTTACAATAATTTGATGTATAAATGACTTTGTTTTCATACTAAAAATATTTCAAGATAACTGCCTGATGATTAGGGTACACTTTTCCCCTCTTGTTCTTCCCCTGGACATTTTTCCCCTACCCCACTTTTCCTCTGTTTTATAATTATCCCACTTCAAAAATTTCAAACAATTTTTTTAAGTAAAACCGTTTATTAAATATTATGAACATATGTGACGTATGTAATATTACATAATATATAGCCTAATTATTATATATATATAATTTACTTCCTTCAATTCTGACCAAGAGGAACAATCACTGATTTAAATAGATAAACAGTGTTTGTGGAAATATAATAGTCCAAGATATAAGGTGCGTCGAGCTGCACCCCCCATTTCACCAATTTCAAAATTTTTAGCGTCAAAATTATGTGCTATTTATGTGCTTTTTTGTGCTGCAAATCACAAATTTTGTACTCTTTGTTTAACCCATTTTTTTTAATTCCAAATGGGGGGTGTAGCTCGATGTCGAGCCACACCCCCCATACAGTAGAGTAGGAATTAAATTAATTTCATCAATATCAGATTTTTGTGCTTTTTATGTGCTCTGCAATGACAC
>JABFQK010000050.1:0-15771 GCA_022816885.1 Trissoscelio sp. ZL-2020
GCGGCCCGCCAAGAAAAGTCCGTAACTACTTTCTTAACATTTGAAAAATTTCGAAATTTCTTAAAATTCTGACTGTTTTTTGAAGTTTGGAATTCAATATTTAATTATTATTTCTTTATTGTCTTTAATCGCATTGAACAAATGTAAAATTTCAGAATTTGAATTATTTTAATTTTATTTTTATTTGTATCTGTAAAATATATATTTCAAATTTTTCGATTTGTATATATATTTCGATTTAATATATATTTCGAAATTTCGATGTGTTTAATTTTATGCTTGGCTCATTACTGATATCACATCTTTTGTTTAGAGAAGATTTCTGTTTTATGGAAAAATGTTTAGAATGAGGAATATATACATCCATATTTCTAGTTTTTAAGTTTTGTTTTTTGGGTTTTGAGTTATTTATGTTTTTGGGTTTTTAATACATTATTAAAGTTTTTTAGGAAAAAGATTTTTAGTTTTTAGAAAAATTTTTTGGTTTGGGAGAGGACAATTCTGCGCAATCTTGGCGTACCCCTTACAATGTAATTGTTTTTTGGGTTTGATATCACACATTTTTGGACAATTTTTTATAATTTGTATATAACATAATGATTTAACGTTATAATAATGATATAATATAAAATATACGAATGCTTGTATATATTATATACATATAATGAACAAAACAATATATATAACGTGATCGGAATTATAGACAGAAAGATATTGATATAGAATATTATAAAATATGATCTTTGCCATTTTTATGGTATGTTCGGAAATTATAACAGAAAAAAATGTCCCGTCCATTTTTCACTATATAATACAAATTATTAGAACGACAGATATGGAAGTTCAACATTCTTGGAGCTCACTCTCTTCGTTCGAGTGACTTGGTGCCGTAAAGACGTTCGCGAGTGCTCTTGCCAGCTTGCTGCCTTGCCACACCCTGGAAGCCTCCTCCACTCTTACCTGTCGTGCCAGCGGACACGAGACTGTCTTTGTGCTTCTTTTTATTTTTGTTGCTTGCGATTTTGTTTTGGCTTTTGTAAGTTTCTTTATTTCTTTTTTCTAACAATTTGTCGGAATTATTGATTTTGTTTGATCAATTTATTATTCGGTTCTAGACCGACCTTTATTTTTGCATATAGCTTTGCTTTTTGGTTTTTCTAACGCCCTTATGGTAATTAACTTTTATTTTTAGTAACTTTATAATAATTTGAGCTTTCTTTGTGATTAATCCCAACCTCGTATTAATATTTGTGTCTTAATTTTGCTTTTTGTATTTTTATCTAAATGCGATTATATTGTAATTTCCTTTTGCTTGGTGCATGGGAGCACGATTTGTAATTGATTAAATCTCTCAATAATAATTATGATTTTACCTGATGTTCTTTTGTATTATTTCTGAATAATCCTGACCATTCAACACGACCGTGGTTCTTTTGAAATAAGTCAGATCCGTTGTGCCTGCTCATTTTTATTCCCGCTTCATTCTATAAGTCCCAAATTTACGTTTTGTGGGTTTTTGGAGAATTACGTTAATAATTGTCACGTGGCGTGACTGGCGATCCTAACCAATTTTGTTTAGTGCTTATTTTGGGACTCATAGAATGGCGAAGAGGTGAAGTACATTTGTTCAGAATATTTGGATTTAAGGTCAAATAGAAATTGCTTCATTATACTGGCGATCCTGCCAGGATTGTGTTGAAAATTATCAGGATTACAGAAGTAAAAATTGTTAATTGGTATCACAGAGAAAGGCTGAAAAACATAAAACCTAAATTATTCAAAAAGAAAATTTGCAAAATTAATCCCCATACGTGATCACGAGAACATAATCAGTGCAGTTGTCAATCTTACTAACAATCTTCATTTCTGAAAGAAAAAGGGAATTTTTATTTGGAAAATAAATTTGAATTTTTGAAGAAATTAGTTTTGAAAGAAAAAGTCGTGAAAATAATTCAAACTTATGCTTATACTTCTTTTCAAAATAAAAGAAAAAGTCATTAGAAAAACTCAATATATGTTACTTCGAAAATAAATACTTTGAAATTAAAACTTATTTTTATCTCTCGAGATAATAAAAATTATACTTTGATTCGAGTTACTCTGATTTGAGAGAAATTAAATATATTTCAAAATCTAAAATATTATAATTAAATTCAAGTTACAAAATACTATTTCAAATAATTCACTAAACTTTTTCATTCAAAACAAATAAAAGAAAATAATATCTTGAATTTCGGAGCATTATTTTTAGTTCAAAACAAAGAACCAGAAATTCGAGTATTATTTTTATCTATCAAAACAAAGAAATAATATTGTAAATATGAGCTCTTATTTTTTTGAGAAATAAAACGGAAAAATAAAATTTAATTTTAGATTCAAAATAAAGACCAGAAATTCGAATATTATTTTTCTCCTTCAAAATAAAAGAAATAAAATTTAATTATAGTTTCTAAATGAGAACACGAAATTCGAGTATTATTTTTATCTATCAAAATAAAGAAATAAAATATTAAATAACAGCTCATATTTTCCGAGAAATAAACAGAAATAAAATTACCTTTCTTATTTCAAATAAAACACTACGAATAAAATAAAAATTCCTTAAATTGATAATTTAGAGAAAAGAAGTGTGATATAGCTTTACTCATAGTTTTTTTTGTATCTATTTGATTACAAAACAGGAAGTCAACATCTTCTCTCTTTATTATTATATCTTATTTGATTTATATTATAAACTTTGGTTTATTATCCTACATATGTTATATTGTAATTGATTATTCATTTTGATTATTATTATTATTATTTTACATTATTTCCTTTTATGATTTATTTGTTTTCCCGATTTATTATTATTTTGATTAATTTTTATTTTATTTTATGATTTCTTTGGTTCCCATTTTTATTTAGTTTATGGTTTATTATTATGTTGAGTTATCCTCATTACCGACATGCATCATCATTTTGTGTAGGGTAGTGGATTTGTAGTTACCGACGGTCGGTAAAGCAGGATTCGGTAGTGTGATTATGAATAGGGATACGAATACGTATTGCGCGTGTGTACTGACAGTGCTCTAGATATATACAATTCATTTTCAATATGTCTGCATCACGGCGCATAGCAGAGTGGGTTAATTCGTTAACATATGAACGGTTAACAGAGGAATTAGTTTCTCGTGGTTTACCGACGGAAGGCATAATGCATATATGTCGCGTGCGGTTGATTAAGGCTTGCGAAGCCGGAAAGAGACCCCTGGATGAGCAAGTACATTCTGAAGCTGGTTCTCGCCTTGGCGCAGAGGCATCTGGTACATTGCCTCTGAAAGTGAGGTTAACTCGTGAGTAATACAGACAGGCTTTCATGTCCTCTTGTATATTTTATAAAGAAACTTGTACATATATTTATCTTGCTGTGAGTTCCACAACATTGTAATGAAGTGCATGGGTGCACTCATTTTGGAACTTCTTTGAGTTACATTTAATGCACAATAGAAAATATTGGTTAACTTTTCATTTGTAACCTACAACTTAACCTCAAATCGTCATCTTGCTTTCGGAGTTTTTGTCGAATGGTTATTGAATTTACGACTTGGAGGATTCGTAACTCTAAGGTTTTTACACGGACCCTCTTCTCGAGTGTGAGACGTGAATCCCTGACCCGAGTTATCAACGAATTCTAAATTATGGCGTCCATCTGCCCTGAATGTAAACAAACATGCGACAACGGAAGCGATGAGTATTTTAACTGTGATAGCTGTAGAAGACCGTATCACGTTTCATGTGCTAGTTTGGCTGCACCAGAGATAAAATGCTTAAAATCGAGAAGACGCACACTGAAATTTTTCTGTAAAGAATGTGAAAGTGGGATGAAAATTCTACCTCGAGTGTTGGAAGATTTATCCAAACTTTCGTCACAAGTTGCTACTATAGAGTCTTTTGTGGAAAAATTCAAATCAGGTGATTTGGCCAAATCGCCAAGTGATTTTGAGCAATCTGAGTTTTTCGAGGAAATCGCAGATAGAAATACTCGTAAAAATAACATCTTGATTTATGATTTAAATGAATCTAATTCTAAATCTCCGACTGATAGGAAACAATTCGATACAGATGCGGTTAATGAAATTTTGGAAGAGATTGTAAATATCGATGATATATCTATTTCTGCAATAATTCGATTGGGCAAACCCAATGTGAATGACAACAAAGTAGTTCAAATGAAACCACGTCCTCTGAAAGTTGTATTTAAAAACCATGTTACTGCATTAAATGTTCTTAGAAATAAAAAAAAAAATGTAAAAAGCCGATCAAAATAGCTGGTGATTATACAAAAATGCAACGGAATCATTTTAAACAAGTAATGCAGGAACTCAACGAATTAAATAAAGATAAAGTTACGAAAACAATTAAGTACATTAACGGAGTACCAAAAATAATCGATATCCGTGTTAACAATTCAAAAAATGTAAAAAGGACTTAACTGTTAAATACTATTATCAAAATGTTAGGGGGTTGAAAACCAAACTCAAAGACATTGAAAAGTTTAATTATATTTTGGAAGAATACGATGTCATCGTTTTTACAGAGACGTGGCTAGTTCCTGCTATATTAGACACAGAAATAAATTTACCCAATTTTGTAATATATAGGAATGATAGGAATGTACATAATAGCAATTGTAGTAAAGGTGGGGGCGTACTTATTGCTATTAAGAAAATATACCAAAGTTTCCAGCTGGATTGTACAACAGATGTTGAACATCTTTTCGTTCGCATCATAGATAAAAATGTAAACGTAATCGTGGGAGCTGTATATTTTCCACCATTAACATCAGATAAGGTAACAATATCTCATTGCGCTACTTTGGATACGTTGGATATCAATTATCCCGAGGTAAATTGGATGATGTTCGGCGATTATAATCTGCCAAATGTTATTTGGAAACCAAGTAATCACGCTAGCCATCCAATGTTTACAAATAAAACTACTCTTCGTGAAAAGAATGTATCCAGATTATTATCCGATTCATTAGCATCGTTGAATTTGTTCCAAATAAATGTAATTGATAATCAATATGGAAATACACTGGATTTGATTTTTTCAAATCATACTAATTTTGAGTGTTCACGAGCTAACGATTCTATTGTGCTCGAAGATAAGTATCACCCTGCTTTGTCAATCGAAACAATAATATCTACCAATTCTGAAATTTTAAATTACGACGATTGGACATACGATTTTCGTTTTGCGGATTACAATTCTATGACCGTTGCTCTTGGCACATTACTATCTTATATTAGTACCAATGATTTTGATTTTGAAAATTGTATCCAGGTATTTTATAGTTATATGTATATTTATATAGAGGCGTTTGTACCAAAGAAAAAATATTGTACAGCTAAATTTCCTTCATGGTACAGCGGAGAACTCAAATCTACAATTATCCAAAAAAATAAGGTACACAAAGACTATAAACTATCTGGTTCATCATCACTTTATTTAGATTTTTCTAGATTGAGACGAACATGTAAAATCTTAGCAAAGAGAGACTACGAAATATATTGTCATGATGTAGAGAAATCGATCATATTAAATCCGAAAAGTTTCTGGAAGTATACCAATTCGAAAAGAAACTGTAAAGAATTACCAAACATTATGAATTTCAATTCTGAAATCATCAATGATGGTAATTCTATAGTAGAAGCATTTGCGGATCATTTTAAAAGATGCTACAGAACATCAAATAATCTAAATATCAACTTAAGTGACCAAACACCATATAATATCCACTCATTGGAGATTACAGTGTTGGATATTTTCAAAGCGATCGAAGGTTTGGATGTTGACAAAAGCTCAGGCCCAGATGGAATTCCACCGATTTTACTGAAGAAATGTATTTGCATATTTTCACATATTTTAAAAATATTATTTGATAAATCATTAGAAGAAGGTCATTTTCCTAATATATGGAAATCTGCATATTTAACACCAATCCATAAATCAGGCTCCAGGAATGAGATAAAAAATTATAGACCCATTTCTATCTTGAGCGTTATTCCTAAGTTGTTCGAGTCAATTATTGTTAATAAAATAAAAAATAAAATCTATCCTTTTTTGTTAACCAAGCAATGTGGTTTTATGCCAGGCAGAAATACTGAAACAAATTTGGCAATTTATACGCATTATATTTTAAATTCAATGGAGAATAAACTACAAGTAGATAGTATATATACAGATTTTAGCAAAGCATTCGATTCCGTGAATCATCATTTGTTATTACAAAAACTGAAAGCTTTTGGTATATCTGGCCCATTACTCGAGTGGTTTAAAAACTATTTGACTAATAGAGTTCAATTTGTAAAATATAAATGCTTCATTTCTCGCCCAATTGATGTTTCATCAGGAGTTCCGCAAGGCTCCCATTTAGGTCCCCTTTTATTCTTGATATTTATTAACGATATTGGCCTAATCATGGAAAATGTTGAATTCTTGATTTTTGCAGATGATCTTAAAATTTATAAATGCATTAAATCATTGTCTGATGTTCATGATCTTCAAAATTGCTTGAAGAAACTGTTTCAATGGTGCATTGACAATGATTTGTACCTGAATCTATCCAAATGTACATTCATAACGTTCTCACGATCAACAAATATTATAATTAATAGATATTTCATTAATGATATAGAATTACAGAGAGTTAGTACTGTAAATGACCTTGGTGTGATATTTGATGATGAAATGACCTTCTCTGATCATTTTGACAAAATAATAAATAAATCAACTCAACAACTTGGCTTCATCAAAAGATCTTGCATTTTTATGAAATCTATTTTGCCCTTGAAAACCTTATATATTTCTTTGGTGAGATCAATTTTGATGTATTCATCGAGCATCTGGTCTCCGTTTTTTAATACATATATTGATCGCATGGAAACAGTTCAACACAAATTCTTCAGAATAGCCTCATCGCGTCTAAAACTTCCTGATCCATTTCTTGATCATAATTATATTGTAATCTCTTCTTTGCTTAATATTCCGTCCTTGAAATCATTACGTGAATATAACGATATTAGATATGTATATAAAATTCTTAACGGAAATATTGATAGTCCTTATTTATTGAATGAATTGAGATTTAAGGTACCAAGTAGAAGAACAAGACAAACACCTATATTCATATTAAAAAGCTATAAATCACTGTACACCGCTAATAATCCAATAACAAGAATGTGCAAATATGTGAACGATTATAACATAGATATAATTGGATTAGATCAATCGACACTTATTAGAAAACTGAAAGTTGATGTATTAAAGTATGAATGAGGTCTTTTTACAGTGATTGTACATATGTTTTATTTTATCAATTTTACTTTGTATTATATCCAATGTTAAACTGTATATATTTCTTTCTTTGTAAATTGGACAGTTAAGTCCGTAAATAAATAAATAAATAAATAAATAAATAAATATTGCGAGGCGAATCACCAGGCAATGACCCCTTATCGCGGGAGCGACAATCTGCAAACAATCAAGCGGATATTCCAAACGATTTAGAACGCGAAGATCGCGAGTTTCTTAGGGACATTCGTGCCGGTAATCCACCCCCTTTACGAAATACTTTGAATTTGGGCGCCAGGCCCAAGACTCGCAATGATTCAAGTAATGCGTTCCGCGATTTGGCTGCTGACCAACCCGGTAGATCTCGACGTTACAGATCACCACCTGCGTACAATAGAGACGAAGTTGAACGTGCAATATTCGGCGAACCACCGACGCGGAATCAGAATCGTGTTGGGTTTGAACCGCGTGACTATAACCGAGATACGCAACGCGCGCCCACTGAACGAGATCATAACCCTAGACCCTCCGTCCACGCTAGACTGGGAGAGCGGGCAAACCTTGCCGATACTCCAGTGCGTTCACGCTCATCGAGACCGCGTAATCTTTATTTGGATAATTCGGAGTCCGATGAAGATATTCGAAACAATTTGAATCTACCTACCGCAACCAATCGTGACAGTTTTCCTCGTTCCCGTCATCAACGCGAACAGCGTGCAGAACCGCGTCCCTTCCACGATTGGCGCCAAAATGCGAATCGTCTTTCTTCCTCCGAGGAGGATGACCCGATTTTCGGATTTGGCCGGAATCAGAATAGACAACAAGTACCGTACGCCGCGAAGACATACGATATTATGCGAAAATGGAACTTGAAATTTTCTGGAAAAGAGGACGCCGAATCCTTTATGCGGCGCATTTTGGAAGGTCGACGGCTTATGCCAGTAGTAGATAATCACTTATTAGACGGAATACCTTTCTTTCTCTCGGGTATCGCTCTCGAGTGGTTTCGCGATCGCCGAGATCAATGGAACTCTTTTAACGATTTCGTACGCGCCTTTAAACATCGCTTTGTTAATCCGGATTACCAACATACCCTTCGGGTAGAAATTATGCGTCGTACGCAAGGAGAACAAGAAAGCGTAGCAGATTACTTGACGTGTATTCGCGGCTTAATGAATCGTGCTAGGCCCCGCTGGACGGAAATAGAAAAGTTAGAATGTGCATATCGGAACATGTTGCTGCGCCTTCAGGTAACCTTTAACATCTACGATATCGATACGCTTGATCAACTAGAATCCATTGCTATTCGGAGAGAACGCGTGTGTTCCGCTGCGAAGTTTTTCCAAGCGCCCCCTACTCCCGAACGTTCCATGTTCCCGGACTTAGCTTATCGGGACCCACGAGCGCGCAGACAACCTCGCAATCAGATTGTTACTGCTGTCGAACAGGAAATGGAAGAAGACTTATTAGCTTTAGGTGTCTCCGCGAAGAAACGCAATATAGAAAAGAAGATCCCTCCTATTAACGCTTCTTCCGAATTAGACAACGGGCCCTCCGCTCGCAACAACCCAACTTCTGACGATAAACCAAAGCCGATTTGTTGGATCTGTCGGGTTCCCGGTCATCGCCATGGTCAATGTACTGCGCCTAAATCTATATTCTGCTATGGTTGCGGTGAGCGAAACGTAACTCGAAGGGAATGCCCTAAATGTTCGGGAAACGAGCAGCGGGGACGTGCTTAGGGGTAGTTGCACTTCCCGCCGATAACAAATCCCCTCCTTCCCCAACAGTACCTCTCATAGTGAGTAGTTTAACGCCCTCAAGTCAGCCACTGATGTTGGAGGTTAAAATTGGTGACTATTCGATATTGGGATTAGTAGATTCTGGTGCTACGGGCACTTTCTTAGGATTCTCTGGTTTAGAAGTGATAGAGAAACTCGCATTATCTAAACGTTCTAGCTATGCCCAAATTCAGACGGCCAACTACCAGATTGAAACTAGTGAATATGAAATTGACGTACCATTCACTCTTCGGGATCGCAAGGTTATGGTGACCACCAGACCGTTTCCCTCAACTTCTTTCGCTTGCATCCTCGGTTTAGATTTTTTACGAGCGTTGAACATCGAAATAGATTTCGTAACTCCCGCATGGTCATTCGCGGATGACCCAAGTCAGAAATTTAAGTTCGAACAAAAAGACGTAGGCGACGCCGTCAATGCGATTTGTTGTGGTTTGGCCATCTTGACAGACGCTCAAGATGTCCGCCTAAAGGAACTTCTGAGCAGGGAGCTTCCCACGGTCGGTAATAAACCGTCTCTTACGCCGCTAGCAATTCATCGGATTGACGTGGGTAATCATTCCCCTATACGCCAGAAATTTCGACGCGTTTCGCCCTCAGTATATCAGTCTATTTGTTCCGAGGTAGATAAGATGCTAGAGATGGGCGTAATCGAACCTTCAGTGAGTCCTTGGTCAACACCTATTGTAATGATACTTAAACCTAATGGTAGCTACAGGTTTTGTTTAGATTTTCGTGAGCTCAATCGAGTTACAAAAAAGGATGCATATCCTTTACCACCAATAGATAGTATTTTCGATAAATTGAGAGGTGCTCGGTATATCTCCACGATTGATTTAAGTCAGGCATACTTCCAGGTACCCCTAGAGGAGACTAGCCGTGAACTCACCGCGTTCGCTGTACCTGGTAAGGGTTTTTACCAATTTCGACGCATGCCTTATGGATTAACGGGCGCCCCCGCGACATTTCAACGTCTAATCGATAAAATCATCGGGCCGGATATAACTCCATATGCCTTCGCATATCTCGACGATATAATCGTGATAACTAATTCGTTCGAAGAACATTTAATACAATTGAGTAAAGTGTTACGAAGGATTCGCGACGCGAAACTAACGATTAATGCCGAGAAAAGTAACTTTTGCTGCTCTAGTGTCCGATATCTCGGTTTCATTATCGATGAGGCTGGATTGCATGTAGACCCGGATAAATCGAAGCCCGTGATAGAATACCCGGCTCCCCGTACAGTTAAACAACTTAAACGATTCCTAGGTATGGTTAGCTGGTATCGTAGATTCATTCCCGATTTAGCTACTCTCGCAGCCCTTCTACAACAGCTATTGAAAAAGAAGACTAAGTGGGTGTGGGGAACTAGCCAACGACAGTCATTTGAGGAGGTTAAATCAATCTTAGCTTCGGCTATTACCTTAACCCCTCCAGATTGCTCCGTCCCGTTTGTAGTTCATACCAGTATGAGTTCAGTCGGTGTTGCGGCAGTGTTGAGTCAAGTCATCGATAATCGAGAGCGTGTCATTTGTTACGCAAGTCGTACTATATCGGAAGTAGAAAGACGCTATGCGGCCACCGAGAGAGAATGTTTGGCCGTCTTTTGGTCGGTGACCAAGTTTAGACCGTTTTTGGAACATAATCACTTCACCGTGGTAACAGACGCTTCTAGTTTACGTTGGATGTATTCTTTGAAAGAGCCAACCAACCGTCTCGCTCGATGGATCGTTAAGTTACAAGGATATTCCTTTGATATACAAAATCGTCGAAATATCGCCTACCGTGTGCCGGAAGCACTAGCCTACGTAGACAGTCCAGAGGATGCCGTCCTCTGCGTGACTAAAGCCTTACCCATTATCATTACTGATTGGGTTGAAGATCCTAGTGATTTATGGTACAGACGCCGCGTCAAAGATGTGATGGACAATCCCGAATTGCATCCCGATTGGAAATTAGAACATGGACGACTATATCTTCATCAGCCCAAGTCTATGTTGGGCTCAGTATCAGAAGGCTTAGATTCCTGGAAACTGGTAGTTCCGCGAAAATATCGCCCTCAAATTATACGTGAGTGTCATGACACTCCTCAATCAGGTCATCTTGGAATAGAAAAAACGTGCCACCGCATAATACAAGCTTATTATTTGCCCGGATTGAATAGAAGCGTTGCGACCTATATACGTCATTGCGACACGTGTCAGAGGAATAAAGTGGAGCAAAACAACTCCGCCGGTTTATTACAACACCACGCGCTGAAACAGCCCTGGTCTACGGTGGCCGCCGATGTTATTGGTCCGTTACCGCGTAGTAAACAGGGTAATTGTTACATCCTAGTGATGCAAGATCTCTTTTCGAAATGGATAGAATGTTGTCCTCTTAGGCAAGCCACCGGAACCAAAATCGCTACCGTTTTCAATGATTTAATTCTTAATCGTTGGGGAACACCGAGAGTCCTCCTCACCGATAATGGCACGGAATTTATAAACCGCTCCATAAAAGAGCTAACCTCTTCCACGTGTGTTACACACCAAACTACACCGCCTTATAACCCTCAGTCGAATCCCGTTGAAAGAGTCAACCGTGTGGTCAAGACGATGATCACCGCGTTTATCGAAAGTGATCACCGCGAGTGGGATATCTTTCTCCCTGAATTTCGGTTTGCGTTCAATACGGCGTATCACTCAACCTTGAAAACTTCCCCGGCCTTCTTGAATCTTGGCCGTGATCCCGCGCCTATGATAAATTCGCGAACCTCCCTCGAACCAAATAATTACTCTTTGGAAAATGACACAAGTCCTTGGAGGAATCATATGGAACGCGTCGCTGAAATGCGCTCAGCCATCTCGCAAAACATTCTCGATGCTAACTTGTGACAAAGCCGCTATTATAACTTGCGTCATCGCCCTAGTAAATTTTCTGTCAGGGATCGAGTACTAATACGTAACCACGCACTTTCCTCTGCTGTTAAGCATTTCGCTGCTAAACTAGCAGTGGTGACTCGGTTGTCACCCAGTTTGTATGAAGTCCGAGAAGAAATTACACACGATATCCGTAAAGTTAATGCTTCTCAAATGAGACTGTATTATTCGTCTACCGACAGTCTACCTATTGTCCTTAGTAAATTATTAGATGCCGATGGTATTCTTAATGTATAGACAGATGGTGCATGTCTACGTAATGGACAGGGAACTGCGTGCGCCGGTATCGGCGTTTATTTTGGACCAAACTGTCCAGCGAATATTTCGCGACCCGTCAAGTACCGTTGTACAAATAATCGCGCCGAAATCCTAGCAGTAATCGCAGCTGCGCGATGCGCCACCGAAGGTGGAATTTCCCGGATACGGATTCACACAGATTCAGCATTCGTGATTAGCGGCATTACCCGATGGTTACCCGAATGGAAAAAGCGAGACTGGAAGAACGCGGCTGGTAAAGACATTGTGAACCGAAAGGAATTCGAACAATTAGAACACGCGTTGAGGTCGTTCGAAGAAGTCGAATGGGTACAAGTCAAAGGCCACTCCGACGATCAAGGAAACCACATGGCTGATCAATTAGCTAGAAACGCATGTAAATCCTGAATATCCCGGACTCGTCCTTCCTTCTTTTGTTTCTTTTGGAGTTTTATTTTTCATTTATTACGATCCTTTTTATATTTTTTTTTGGCTGTGGGTACTAAGCCGTATTTTATTATTTACTATAGCTTTTGTTTCGTTCGAGCCGTACCATGGATATGCCTGATCTGCGGGAATTTTGTGAACTGTTCGGAGGTGTGTTCGAATTTATCTCCGAACATCACTCCGAGTTTTGGGATGTTACGAGGGCGCTACTGACCGATTATCAAACCGAACGTGTGACCTACGCTCGAGCTCGGTGGTCTGAATCCACCCAAGACGCTTCCACGCAAACGGACGACCTCGAGACTATAACTCAGAACGCTTCTACGCAGACAAGTCACGGAATGACATCCAGTAGAGATGTGGGCACCTTGGTCCACGAACGCGACCTCCTGGTTGGGGAGACCCCTGTTCCGCCAAGTGCTCACGCTCCTGTGCTCTCCGATACCCCAGCTGTCACCTCTGAGATCAGGGTTACGCCTAATTCATCTCGGAAACGTCCTGGCCCGGTGGAATCACCGATAGATTTCGACTTGAAAAAAGTCAAGCGAGAGCCAAAAGAGCCTTCGCCGGAGGTGATACCGTTGGGATGTTTCTCCTGTGAAAAGATAGGTCATAGGCACGCTAAATGTCCGAATCGCGACCCAAAGAAAAGATTCTGCTATATATGTGGATCCCGAAACGTTACTATTCTCACGTGTGAGAATCGGGCGGAATACGAGCTCCGTCGTGCTCGTCGCGGAGGCAGGGACCATCAAAACCGCTAGGTTTTGTCCGACATCAGAACCTGCGTTATGTTCAACTCCGGAACTTGCTGCATTAGTCGGCTCATAAATAACGCAATCTGTTTCGTTCTGTGTCGGTCGGAGATAAGTTGTGATGGTTCCTTTCCTTTTTGCCGTGACATGTTTTGGCCCGACATCAGAACCTGCGTTATGTTCAACTCCGGAACTTGCTGCATTAGTCGGCTCATCAATAACGCCATTATTCTGTTCTGTGTCGACCAAAAACAAGTCAGGATAGTTTTTGTTTTGAACTGGTATAGATTTTATTTCAATATCAGAACGTGCGCTATGTTCAACTACGGAACTTGCTGTACTATTCGGCTCATAAATAGCGCAACCTACTTCGTTCTGTGTCGAGAAGAAATTGATCTACTGGTTTTACGCATTTTCTTTATTATGAATTCATTTCTATTTTTGATTTAACTGTTATACTGATTTCGTGTTTATTCCAAAATTTTTGTTATAAAAATGTACGCTTTCTTTTTTGACGCGAAAACCCGCAGGGACACAGTTAATCTGTGTTTGGGCAGTAACGACCCCACGGACCTGAGTCTTAGGTGGTAGAAAGTCTTACCACTCATCGCGGTTCTTTACTGCGCAGGATGTTAATCATTTTTGTTATTTTCATTTGAGATTTGAGGTAATTTCATTTTTGTGATGTGGTAGACACCCGCAGGGACACACTGTGTTTGGGGAGCAACGACCCCACGGACCTGAGTTACTGAGGCTAGTTCGCGCAATATATACCCATTTAATTTAGGTTAGCGTAGGTTTACCATAACATCACTGACATATATGTATCATTGTATCTCGGAACCAAAGAATTCTTTCATTTGTGTTAATGGAATCTATCTGAAATTTTGTTTTGTATTACATTCCATAATGTCAAATAAAACCAGAGTTTATTTAGTAATAATGGTATTATACTTTTCTCTTTTTGTTCCATATAATGCGTTTTAGTTGCTCTTTATCTCGTATCGGTGGGATTGAAATTAAAAATAATTATTGATATTGAGTTTGACATATGTAAACTTTTGATGAGTAAATTATGCAACTTCACATCTCACACATTTCCGATAAATTGTAAAAGAATTAAACTTCCTAATTACATGTCCTGGGTAGGGGCTTTCAGGGTGTGATGTAACGTGACACTTTTTGTCACGTTGAAAACTTAACAAATTATTCAGAAATCATAATAACTCCTGTGAGTCAATATAATGTCTAGCACCAGGACACTCATCGAGGAGCCGAGGTTGGTTTATCTTGTACAATTAATATCTTTATTATGCTCATTATTGTGGTTCTTGTTTATAATCATTATTATACTATTTCATAATATTCATAGTGTCCATAACTTAGCTCTTTATCTATTTGCATATCTCATTAAAGCTTGCTTTAAAGTTCTATTTTGTTACAGCTTATTAACTAAACAGATCCCGTCGATACTTATAATTATATTATTATTTTTGTAAAATGCGCTTATTTGTAAGCGGGTAAGAGTGGTGATGGGGGCAACGCCATCTGTTGGAGATTTTGCTGCTATTTTTGAGGAATCCTGCTGACATCCAGAGACCTAACGTCTCGAATTGGCGCGCCCGCCGCCCTCTATGCTTTTCCGCTCACATTCCGTATCCGAAACTGTACCGACTACCACCACCTTAAGTTAGCGCCATCTCGGGAGAGGCAATCAACCTACATCCGCCCACCTGGATCTCTTAAATTGCCGCACTGGTTGTGCGCAGGCCCTGAGCGGACTGCAGCCGTAGAAGGGAGTGACCATGGGCCCACCTGCGTCACATCCAGATGTGAGCCCCGAGCAGATGACATTTTCCGGGAAATCATGTACCGGACCCCTTTTGCTTATGCCAGTGGTCGGGCTGTTCGGAAGCCCCTTCATAGTACTTCAATGTTGGAAGTCGGAAGGGGTGGGCCCGATCCCGAGGGGAGTCGCTGCTCGGGGTACCAGCCTGCTGGATACACGCCTGGACGGCGTCCTGCCTCACCGGTGAGCGAGCTGCGCAACAACAATAGAGTAGGATCGGATGTGAGTGGGGAGCGGACGAGGGTGGGAGAGCGCTGCCGGCCACTTTGCTGCGAGCTTCTTGGAGCTCACTCTCTTCGTTCGAGTGACTTGGTGCCGTAAAGACGTTCGCGAGTGCTCTTGCCAGCTTGCTGCCTTGCCACACCCTGGAAGCCTCCTCCACTCTTACCTGCCGTGCCAGCGGA
>JABFQK010000051.1:0-15744 GCA_022816885.1 Trissoscelio sp. ZL-2020
ACAATGTTTCTCTTCACGATGACCTTCAGCTCCAAAGTACACCTCGATTGTTGACCGATGCTCTTTTCTTCCTCCAAAATTTTCTCGATTCTCCTCGAAAAAGAAAATTCTTTTTGTTGATTGTTCTTAGCTTCCACTCACTGATTTTCACTCTAATAAGGTTCTCGGCAATCGGGATTTGTATCCATCCCACTTCTGAATTTGTAGAAGAACTGGGTTGGTGCACGCGGGAAATATCGAAAAGAAAACTCACGAACTTTCGATTTTTAATATTTATTATAAAGAAATAACTCAATTGGCTTTTTCGTAACTTGAGACGCCACAAAATTCCCGCTTCTTGCACCTTTTAATTACTTTTACAATTTTTCTCCTCTTTTCTCTCTTTGTAGCGACACAACGTTACTCGACGACGTCTCCAGCACGACCGGCGACGCAGCGCTCGCAAACGCTCGACTCACTCGTGGCGGCGCCACAATCGCTAAATACATCATTCCGCGCGAAACTTTAAATATTATGATTCAAAACTTTAACAATCGGCCATCCGACCAAGTATTGTCCTCAATACTGTGGCTACATAAGTAGATTATAAAAATCGCGGGCTTCTACGAACATTCATCCTCACCTTACAATTTTCATTTTGTTTACCTTGACTCTCGTCTTTCGCGTTTACACCTTCCTTTTTCGAAATCTTAACATTTTCATTTTCCTCTTCTGACTCACTACATTCATTCAAGCTTTCATCATCACACCCTTCACCTCGCCAAAGTTTCAAATCAGTCACGTGTACATTGGTACAAAAGCCCTTTCGTCTACTCTCATTCAAATAATTAACTTTATACGAATCTTTTGGCAAAACTTTAATAATGACCAAGGGTCCTTTGTACTTATTTTGAAGCTTTGTCGAAGCTCCAGTAGCGACAGTTGAATTTTTCATAAAAACAATATCACCTTCATTGAATCTCACATTCAAGTTTCTGTTCTCATCATAACGATTTTTCATTTGTTTCTAATATTTGCTAATTTTGTCTCGGATTTCGCTTTGTACTAGAGATGGATCGCGATATTTTTCATTTGAAATAGTTAACTCGCGTAATAACCCATCCCCATATCTCGGAAAATAACCAAACACTGCTTCAAATGGTGATGTTCCAGTTGCTGAGCTAACCGATGCGTTCAAATCTCGTTCAATTTCTGGAAGTTGTTTGTCCCAATCATTCTGCTCGACGTTGACACTTGACCTCAGTACAGGTAAGATCGTGCGGTTCATTCGTTCGACTAATCCATTCGCTTGTGGGTGTTTGGATGGTACAAGAGAGTGTTTTATTCTCTTCTAATTTCATCTTCTGTGGTTTGAATTTGCATTACTGATAATTTATCTTCTTCAACCTCATTTTCTACAGTTACAGGTGCTCTGGATAATGCGTCGACGTGGCGCATTTTCTCTCCAGGTTGGTGCTTCACATCAAAGCTATATTCGGCCAGTTCGCTGACCCATCGCGCCATCTGTGGGTTGACAGTTTTCCACGCTTTAATGTTCATCAAGCATTGACAATCTGTCACGATGACAAAATGAATGCCAATGAGGAATGGTCGAAGTCTCCTTACCGCCCAAGCGATTGCCATCAACTCCAGTCTGCTAGAATGATATTTCGCTTCTGTTTCCGTAGTGGTTTTGCTAATTGCATAGACTAGCCTCAAGGGGTCCTTTTCTTCATCAGCTTGTAATAGCATTCCCGCTAATCCAGAACTGGATGCATCTGTATGCAACTCAGTACACCACGCTTTAGGGTTATAAATTTTTAAAACAGGTCTTGCAACCAACTTTGCCTTAATTTCTTCAAATCCTGTTACTTGTTTATCAGTCCAGACAAATGGAACCTCTTTTTTCAATAGATAAGTAATGGGTGAGGCTAACTTTGCAAAATAAGGTATGAATCGACGAAAAAATCCTGCGAGACCAAGAAATCGTCGAATCTGATGAACATCCATGGGTTGGGGAAATTCCTCTATTGCTCGAATTTTTCGCTCACCGGGCTTGATGACACCTTCACCCAACTCATATCCGAGGTACAATACTCTAAGCATCCCAAAAAGACACTTTTTGAGATTGAGAGTAAGGCCAGCATCCTTCAGCGCCTGTAAAATTTCCTTCAAATTAGAAATCAACTCTTCCCACGTAGAAGCATATATACAAATGTCATCAAAAAAATGAAAAACCAAGCCTTTTTTTGGGCTGGTCCCAAAACTTTGTTCATAAGTTTTGCAAATACTTTTGGAGCATTCGCTAATCCAAACATGGCCCTTGTGAACTCGCCTGTCTGGTCTTCAGTAATAAACGCAGTTTTTTCTCTTGCTCTGTCCGTTAAGGGGATTTGAAGGTACCCTTGTGCCAAATCAAGAGTAATAAACATTTTCGCCTTTGACAATTTCTCGAGCAATGTGTCGAAATCTGGAATAGGGTAATTGAGCATTTTAGTATTTTTATTTAACCTCCTATAGTCGACTACCATACGCGCTGATCCGTCTGCTTTTCTGACCACAAAAGCAGGACTAGCATATTCTGACTCAGTATCTGTAACTAAACCTGCTTCTCTGTATTGGTCAATAATTTCATTTAAATCTGATCTGTCTTTTATATTTAACTTATAAGGTTTCGCGACTACCGGTTTCGACCCCTCTAAAATATCGATATCCATCTCTATTACGTCAGTTTTACCTAACTCGGACATGTTCCTCGCGACACAACTACGATACTCATTTAGCAATTGAAGAAGTTCTGATTTTTGTTGTAGAGTTACTGATTTATCAACATTAATTTCAGAATCTAAAATGGCTCTACTCTAGGAACAATTTTCGGAATCTCTTCAATTTTACAAATTTGTTCTTTTACATGTCCACCTTTTTTCATTTTCATCCCTTTTTCAGAATCATTACGCACAGGTAATTCGAACTTTGTTTCTCTAACTCTGACAGAAATAAATTTTACTTCACCGGGCTTTACAATATCATTTTCTAAACAAATAGGTTTTTCAATTTTCTCATACAATTGTTCAAAAATTAGTTCATCACCCACACGTTTGTACAATATATCTTTTGCTTCTGTAAATGGCCTTCCCAAAATAATACTCATAGACTGCGCATCATCTGGTACTATGCGAAATGCCAGCTCTCTCGGTTTTAAATTTTCAAATTCAACTTTTGCATTTACAATCCCGGGTGAAGTTACAGTATTTCCTCCGAACGCTATCAAATCAGTTTTAAAACGAGTTACTTTAAAGTTATAACTGAGAACTGTCATTGCAGTTATGGTATTTACAGAAGCACCAATGTCAATAAACGCTCTGACATTTTGACCATTAATTTTCATCTCTCTCAAAAACTTCTCTTTATCTCTCTCAGACTCATACACATTCACCACATTAACACTGTCACTTTGTTTACGTGGCTTCTCACATTTCTTTGCCACATGACCCGTTTCGCCACAATTGAAACATTTAAACTCGCGCTTCGGACGATCACATTCAAATGACTTGTGACCGTAGGCGAAACAGTTGTAGCACTTCACACTATTTTCACTGGGCGATGTCTGCTGCGTTGAACTCTCCTCCTTCTTTACAACTGGCTCTCTTTTGACGGCTGTCAAAAGACGTGATGAGTGATATGTTGATTCCCTGTCTCTGCTACTCGTTGACGTTGAATTTTCAGAAGATCTTGAAGTTTTTGTTGATGACGAAATTCCTGCTGCTTGACGTTGACCAAAAAGTTCTCTCCTTTCCTTATCATCTCTCTCATATTCTTCAATGGTACGAAGAACATGATCGAGATCAATAAATGACTTGGCTCGAATAACATCACTGAGTTGTCTACTGCGTAAACCCAACAAAACTTGTTTACGAGTCTCTGCGTCTGTCAAATCCAGTTTCTTGCAAAGACGCACCTTATGATGAAAATATTCTACGGCGGCTTCTCGAGGTTCTTGTAGTCTAGATGTCATTTCCTTCCACCTGTCAGTTTTGCTGCGTTCTTGTAAAAAGGTTGCTCTAAATGCTTGACAAAAGAGATGCCAATTTAATAACGTGTCGACTTTCGCTTCGAACCAATGACGCGCAGCTCCTTTTAAATGTATTCGAGCTGCTTCGAACGCAATTTCTGGTGTCCAATGATGTAAAGTAATGGATGTAGTTATATTTTTAAGCCATATTTTAGCTGCTTCTGGTCCTTCAGTCCCATTGAAATCATTCATACTCCGTACAAGGTCTGTCATAATTCCATGATTAACTGGGGGGTTTTGTTGCATATTTTGTAGACTTTGTTGTAGTAGATTAATCATTTGTTGATTTTGTTGTAAAGCTGTTGCCATCAAATTGAGTGCTTGACCCACATCCACTCCAACTGCTGCTGCCTCAGGATTCTCATTGTCCGCCATATTTCTTTACACTTCAATTACTTCTCGTTCAGAATCTCAGTCGATCAAAACTATAACTGTTTTACCGACGTACAACACTGTCCAACTCTGCTATACCGACTTCCACGTTGATTTTATTTTACCAACTACAATAATATTGAAATTTCTCACTTCAAAAGTTTTCTCTTGACCTTGCGTCACACTATTATCTCGAACAAAACAAACTCACTTCAATGACAACAATGTTTCTCTTCACGATGACCTTCAGCTCCAATGTACACCTCGATTGTTGACCGATGCTCTTTTCTTCCTCCAAAATTTTCTCGATTCTCCTCGAAAAAGAAAATTCTTTTTGTTGATTGTTCTCAGCTTCCACTCACTGATTTTCACTCTAATAAGGTTCTCGGCAATCGGGATTTGTATCTATCCCACTTCTGAGTTTGTAGAAGACTGGGTTGGTGCACGCGGGAAATATCGAAAAGAAAACTCACGAACTTTCGATTTTTAATTTTTATTATAAAGAAATAACTCAATTGGCTTTTTCGTAACTTGAGACGCCACAAAATTCCCGCTTATTGCACCTTTTAAGTACTTTACAATTTCTCTCCTCTTTTCTCTCTTTTTAGCGACACAACGTTACTCGACGACGTCTCAAGCACGACCGGCGACGCAGCGCTCGCAAACGCTCGACTCACTCGTGGCGGCGCCACAATCGCTAAATACATCATTCCACGCGAAACTTTAAATATTATGATTCAAAACTTTAACATGTATTTTCATCAATTAATTTAGAGTCATCAGTGTAATAATGAACCGAATTATTCCATTTGTCTTTTTTAAATTTTTCAAAAAGCAAATCCGATTTTCTTTTTTAATTTATTACCCATCGATAAATTACAAATATCACTCATATCTACGAATTCTATCTCAAATGGAAGTTTAAAAATACTTATCGAGTTAGAGTCTACCATCTGTTCCATAAAATTAAGGTTTTTCATGTATGATTCAATAATTGATTCACAATTATTTATAGGATCGTTTACCGGAATGTTTTTTATAACCTCATTTATCGGATGTGATTGGTCCGCTATAATTTTGGTAGCTAATTTATCTCTATAGAACTTTCTCCTGATTTTAAGTGGAAGATTACCTGTTAAATCATGTAACACATTTATGGGGGTAGAATTCATGGAGCCTGCAATAAGTCTTTCTGCTCTGTGATTTATAATGTTGAGTTTGTACAATTTATTGTTGTCTGATCATCAGATATAAGGTATCTAAATCATCTTAAATCATCAGATATAAGGTATCTAAAAAATGATAGCATTCCCTAAGAGCAAGATTTAATATACTGAATATTTCTATGAGGATTCTTGCAGCAAAATAGATAACGATATCATCAGCATATGTAATTATTTTGCAAATCCCGTTTAGTTTGGGGAAAATACCACTAATGTAGATATTGAATAAGATGGGGCTTAGTATGGATCCTTGGGGAAGTCCTTTAACCATGAATTTTTCGGTATACAATTTGTTATCTATCAGTATTTTCATATTTCTCATTTTAGTTAGGTTGAAGATAATTAGAACGAGTTTTACTGGTAGTTTGAGTCTAATCAGCAGCTTGCCAAGCAAATAAAGGTCGACATTATCAAATGCTCCCTCGATATCTATAAAAATAGCACCAGTATAATTCTGAGATTTTTTATTTACTTCAATAAAATGGAGAAATCTTTCTCGCTTATGCTTGATAAATCAGTTCAGGAGATAACTGGTCTCATCACTGGTATTAAGGAGGAAATTACCGCTCTGAATGACAGAATTACTGCTCTCGAAAATGCACCAACTTCGAGTTTTCCTGATTCCGAGAAGCAGCAACTGCTAAATGAGATGGAAAATCGTCATTTACATGCGAGAAACATCATTGTTTATGATTTTCCTCCGAATCAACAGGCTAATGATGATCTTATGAAATTTAATGATCTTATTAAAAACTTGGTTTCTTGTCCATCTGCTATTTCTGCTTTTCGTGTTGGAAAATCATCAGACAATAAACCCAAACCGATGAAAGTCTGTTTTGGCTCTGTCGAGGATGCTCGTCGTATCTTAAAAAATAGATCATTTTTCGCTGAGCATGATCTATCGGTAAAAAATGATTTAACTTTTGACCAAAGAAAGTATTTAAATTCTCTGCGTGCTGAATTAAATCAACGTGTTGCCAATGGTGAAAAGGAACTAACAATTAAATACTTAAATAATCTGCCTGTAATCACCAATAAAAAAAACGCGTAAACCGGGTATACACTATTACTGCTGACGTTACACAGGATTTGAAAGTATTCTATCAAAATGTCCGCGGTCTGAGAACAAAACTAAACTCTCTACGATTATTTGCGTCAACAAATGTTTTCGATATTGTTATTTTAGTTGAGACATGGTTAAATGAGGATATTTCAAATGATGAATTGGGTTTTGATGATTTCACTGTTTTTAGATGCGATCGATCAGTAAAAAGAGGAGGAGGAACATTGATTGCTGTCCGTAAACATATCTGCTGTTCCTTACTTAACTGTTATGAATCATCTTTTGAACACCTCTTAGTGGAATGTAAATTATCGAATAAAAAAATTATTTTTGGATCGGTATATATGCCCCCAGCATCCATAACATCTACATATTTTACTTTTTTAGAGTCCCTTGAGCATTTACTCCCACTGAGAAACAATGTAGATATTGTACTTGTTGGTGATTTTAACTTGCCTCATATTAAATGGTGCAATGATTCCACATTGACAACCTTTTTAACCAATGAAAACACCTCAAATAATACCATTGTAGTTGCGAATTATCTCTCAAATACTGTTAATTATTTCAACTTAAAACAACATAATAACATTCCGAATGCGGATAATAACTTCTTAGATCTTATTTTCTCGTCTTTCGATTCCATCGATGTCGTCCACGATACTAACTTATTTTTACCAATTGATAAATATCATCCTCCTCTTTCTTTTTCTTTACCAATTTTAACTGATTTGTCTAACAAACCTCAGTATCGTACTTATCTTGATTTTAAGTCTGCTGATTACGACTCAATAAATTATGCATTTAATTTGATAACATGGGAAGACTTTAATGATTTGGAAATTGATGATGCGGTTTTCAAATTTCATGAGATAATTGAATCGGTAATCTGTCAATTCGTACCAACTAAAAGAGTTAAAATTGATTCTTTTCCTCCATGGTTTGATGGTAGAATGAAAACTTTAATTATTGAAAAAAAGAAAGCTCATACATTATATAAATTGCAAGACTCGCCATCTAATTATTTAAAATTTTCGCAACTTCGATCTCAGGCTAAAAATTATTCTGAATACCTTTATCGTAAATACTTACGCAATGTTGAATCATCAATTTCCAATAATATTAAATCCTTCTATCGACATATTGCCAATATGAAAAAATCTCAATCCTTTCCTAATTCAATGTTTTTAGATAATTCAAATGCAAATTCACCGACTAAAAAGGCTTTTCTGTTTGCTGAGTATTTTAAATCCGTCTTTGTTGATGATGTACCTACGTTTATTGATGGTTCTATTTTTGAGCAAGTTGTTAATTTATCTCAAATGACATTAGAATTGAGCGAAGTTTTCGAAAACTTAAATTTTATTGATATTAGCATCGGTCCTGGTCTTGACAATATTACGAATCTGTTTTTAAAGAATTGTTGTTATGGATTAGCTAAACCCTTGTGGTTTTTGTTTAATAAATCCCTCCGGTCTGGTACTTTCCCTGATATGTGGAAATCTAGTTTGGTTCGTCCAATTTTCAAATCTGGAAATAAAAGCGACATAAAAAATTATCGCCCAATAGCATTAATAAATTCGATTCCGAAATTGTTTGAAAAAATTGTTACCGTGAAACTTCGACCAATTATTGCTCCTATTCTGGTTGAAGAACAGCATGGTTTCAGCTCTGGTAAATCCACTTCCACTAATCTTGCTATATTTAATGATTATCTTTTTTCTGAGCTTGATCTGAAACACCAAGTGGACGTGGTTTACACAGATTTTGCTAAGGCTTTCGATAGAGTAAACCATTCTGTTCTTCTTCAAAAACTACGTTATATAGGCTTCTCCGGTACATTTCTGAGTTGGTTGTCTTCTTACTTGCGTAACCGTAGATATATTGTTAAAGTTGATACAGATGCATTTTCACCTTACACAGCAACATCTGGTGTGCCGCAAGGCTCTCACTTGGGACCACTGTTATTTAATATCTTTGTTCAGGATTTGGATTAGAACGCGTCGTTCCAATTAAATAAAAAACAAAGAGAATTGTTAAATTATAAAATTGAGAATTTGTTACATTTTTCTTAATTATGATTTGATAAATTGAAATTCAAAAATTGCTCATTTTTCTTTATTTTACTACACCTAGAAATATAATTCAAAACTTAGAGAGGGGAAATTGTGATTCCTACTCCTCTTTATCCCTTCTGATTGATTGTTTTTGGTTGGAGAATTTGAATGTCAACTTCGATAGTTTTGATTCTGATTATGCTTCAGTCTTTTTGGAAATAGCTTAATGAGAGGTCATTCGATGACCCATTAAGACTTTCGCGCGCGAAATAGTATTAACATTATTTAACTATTTTATATTGAGTTTTTATATTCTAAATTATTAATTTGAAATGTCGAGTGATAGTAGGAATTTTATAATTTTAATACATGTTGGAGTGGACCAAAACAAGGAAATGAAATTTTGCAAGAGGATCTACTTGAGAGTTCAAAGCTAAGTTAATTTTTTGTGAAATTATAATGATTAAAATGTTCTTTTTATTTTAAATTTAAATTATAAAATTGCCTATTACAAACCTACTCAGCGTCTTGAGATTTTGATAATATTTGATTCATATTTTTAATGATATTTAATTTATTTTCAAGTTATTAATTTTATGGCGCGTCGCCAATTTTAAATAATAATAAAAATTTACTTGAACCTTTTATACCTTGTCAAATGGGTTTAATATTTGACAAAATTATTGGTCCTTCGAGCCGGATTTATTTAATTGTGTGACGTTTATATTAAAATTGATTATAACTTGAATATTATTTGATTCAGATTTATTGAATGTTATATTGAATTCATCATGACCAAACATGAATTAGTTTTAACCTTGGGGTCTCAAGTTGAAACTATTACAAAGGAATTACAACATCTAATTAGTAATGTAAAGAAAAAAGGGCAATCAAAATTTACTTTGGGTTATTTAACAGAGCGTCTCCATACTGCAACCACAAAATATGAATCTGCACGTTTATTACATGCTAGAATTGAGGCACATGTTACAGAAGAAGAAAAACTTACATTAAAATATTTCACTCAAGAAACTTTTGATAATTTATTGATTATATTTGAAGAAAGTGAAGATTATTTAAACATTCAAATAGAAATTCTAAAAACACTTGAAGAAGCGAAAATTCCGAAAAATAATTCCTCTGGAATTTTAGATTCTGCTGAAAACATCCGCTTACCAAAATTAGAATTACCGAAATTTAATGGTGATTTTAATAATTGGATTTATTTTCATGATACTTTTGAATCTATTATACATTTAAATGAACATTTAACTTCAGTTCAAAAATTTCATTATCTTCGTTCATGTTTGATTGATGATGCTAGTTCAATTATAAAATCATTATCGATATCTAATGCTAATTATGAAACTGCATGGGCCACTCTTAATGCTAATTATCACAACGAACGTCTCATTATTTCAAAACTTATGAATTCAATTTTGAATTTGAAAGTCGTTTATCATGATAATTTAAATTCTTTGAAAACATTAAAAAATTCTGTAAGAGTAAATTTAGATGCACTTAAAAATTTGAAAATAGATATAACATCTCCTCTTTTAACACACTTATTAATTAAAAAATTAGATAAAATTCTTTTGATGGAATGGGAAAAATTAATCAATAAAGAAAAAGAATAACCGTCTTTTGAAATTTTCGAAGAGTTTATTTCATCAAAAATAAGAACATTGGAAGGTGTGAACAATTCTTATTATTATCCTCGTTACACGAAGAATTTCAAAGCAGAAAATAAACAAACTAACACATTGAATCTGTCAGTAGGTTCCCGAAAATGCTTTTATTGTGATAAAGACAATCATAGCATATTTAATTGCTTCAAATTTAAAGAAATGAAAGTTCCTGAACGTATTTCTTTAATTGACAAATTGAAACATTGTCATAAATGCTTGAGACCTAATCATGATGCAAAAAATTGCCCTTCTAATTTCTGTTGTCAGAAATGTTCAAAAAATCATGCCACGTTATTACATAGAGATTCACTTTTAACTCAGAGTGAAAAGAAAAATATGGAACATCGCTTATCTCAATTGAGAGGAAATAATAATGATACTTTGAGAGAACAAAACCCCACTACTTCTTCAAATTCAAATACAAACATCAATGCTCATTTTAGCAATGTTGATATGTCAAAAAAATTGTTAGCTACTGCATTGGTGAATTTGATAGCAAATAATGGGAGAAAATATGTATGTTTAGCTCTCATTGATCCAGGTTCAGAAGTTTCCTTTATAACTGAAAATGTATCACAAATTTTGCAATTGAAAAAAGATCGTGTTAACGTTTCTTTACAGGGAATAGGAGCTTCAGGATATAAAAATGTTAAATATAGCGCTAAATTGAAAATCAGTTCTTTATTAGATTCAGATTTACAAGTTAATGTAGATACCCTTATAATGCAGAAACTCACTAACTATACTTCTCAAAAATTCAATTTATCTTCGTTTCCGGAAATTGTTAATTTTGAATTAGCTAATCCTAATGATTCGGGTAGATCCAAAATTGATGTGTTGATTGGAATTGACATTTTAGGTTCGATATTAACAGGTCAAACTATAATTTCTAAAGATAAAAAATTGATAGCTCAATCCACTATTTTTGGATGGATTGTATCTGGAAATTTATCTCAAAATTGTAACAACATTTCGATTAATCATTGTTGTGAATTAAGTCGAGATATTGAGAAATTTTGGCAATTAGAACAAGTACCTGAAACAACCAACATGTCAAAAGAAGATGAATTTTGTGAGAAATTATACCAAGAAACTACAATTCAGGATGAATCTGGTCATTTGATTGTACAGTTACCATTTAAATCTACTGAATCGAAACTTTCTCTCGGATTTTCACGTAAAATAGCTGAGGCGTCTCTCAGTCGTCTTAATTTAAAGTTAAAAAGAGATGAAAATTTAAAAATAGAATACGAGAAATTTATTAATGAATATTTAGAGCTTAATCATATGATTGAATTATCAAATGATGAAATCTATGATAATAAGCGAATTTTTATTCCTCATCAACCAGTTTTAAAGATAGAAAACGGAAAATCAAAATTACGTGTCGTATTTAATGCATCATCAAAAACAAGTACAGGAGTAACTTTGAATGATACATTATTTGCCGGCCCTAAATTACAAAACGAAATAGCGTCTATTTTGATTAATTGGCGTACTTTTAGATATGTTATTACCGCTGATATTGTTAAAATGTTCAGACAAATTTTAATTAATAAAGATCATTGTAAATTTCAAAATATTGTATGGAAAGATTTCGATTCAGATACATTTAAATATTTTGAATTAAAAACAATAACATATGGCCTTAACTGTTCTCCTTTTTTGGCGATTCGATCTATACAAGAAGCGGTATTTCGTTATGGTAACGATTTTCCTAAAGCTGTGAAAACCTTAATGAATAACATCTATGTGGATGATATACTTTTTGGAGCTGATTCGATTGAAGAATTGATAGACATCCGTGAACAATCAGTTCAATTATTAAAATCTATTAAAATTGAATTATCTAAATGGAAAACCAATGTTTTAGAATTGAAACTTAAAGATGATGATGTTGAATTTCATAAATCTCTTGATAATCCTGGGATGTTAACTTCTAAGATATTGGGAGTTTCTTGGGATTCTGATAAAGATCAATTCCTTATTTCTCATGAAAAAGAAAAAATTGATATTTTTTCTAAAAGAAAGTTGTTATCTCTCTTAGCAAAATTATTTGATCCTATGGGTTGGTTATCTCCAATTACAATTTTATTTAAACAATTCATACAGGATTTGTGGATATTGAAGATTGATTGGGACGACCCACTACCATCTTATTTGATAACTAAATGGCATGATATTTATGATAATTTAGATTTGTTGAATGATTTTCGGTTGCCTCGTTGGTATAATTGGTCTTCTAAATCAAAGAAAACTCAACTTATCGGTTTTTGTGATGCATCTTTACTTTCCTATTCTGCCGTAATTTATTTGCGTATTATTGATGAGATGGATGTGATAAATATTTCACTTGTTATGTCAAAAACCCGAGTTGCACCTTTAAAAACTATTTCTATTCCGAAACTTGAATTATGTGGTGCAACTTTATTGTCAAAATTGCTAAATTATGTTTACAATTCTTTTGAAATAAAAATTGATGAAATTTTAGCTTATACTGATTCTAAAATCACTCTAGCTTGGATTGCGAAGCCACCTACTAATTGGAAAGTTTTTGTTGCGAATCGTGTATCATATATTCAAACATTAAATTTAGATATTAATTGGGGTTATGTGAAATCTAAGGAAAATCCTGCTGATTTGAATTCTCGAGGCATATGTGTGAACAAATTGATGAATTCAAATTTGTGGTGGAATGGACCTGATTTTCTACGTAATTCAACAGAAATTAATGTTATTAATGATTTTGATACTAAAATAGAACAGAGAAAAGCGTCTTTATCTCACTCTTTAAACGTAAAAATTAATGTTGATCCTTTTCCTAAATTTTCTTCATATCCTAAATTAATTCGTATATATGGATATATTTTTCGATTTATTAATCATTCATTAAAGAGAACTGAAATTAGTGAAACTCGCGTTTTAACTGTACAAGAAATTCAACAATCTAAATTTTTTATAATTAAAATATTACAACGTTCAACATTCCATAAAGAAATTAAAGATTTAAAAAATAATTGTTCAATTAAATCTAATTCATCTTTAATCAAACTTAACCCATTTTTAGATGATTTTGAAATATTACGTCTTGGTGGGCGGCTTCGCAATTCAATCTTACCAGAATCTCAAAAATTTCCAATCATATTACCTCAAACCCGATTTACTGATTGTATTATACGTTATTTTCATCTTAAAGGATTACATGCTGGCGTCCAGTTGACTTTAAATCTTATTAGAAGAGAGTTTTGGATAATAAATGCACGTAATTCAGTTAGAAGAGTTATAAATTCATGCATTACTTGTAGACGTGAACGCCACCAATTGTCTCAACAATTTATGGGTTCCTTACCAAAAATTCGTTGCATTCCTACGAGAGCATTTAATACAACAGGCGTTGATTTCGCAGGATACTTTTACATTAAAAATCAATCAGGTAGAGGAGCAAGAACACACAAAGCGTATGTCTCTGTTTTTGTTTGTCTTTCAACTCGTGCTATTCACTTGGAATTGGTAAATGGATTAGATACACCTTCTTTTATCGCAACATTGCAAAGATTCATCGCGAGACGAGGCAAACCTAGCATGATTATGAGTGAAAATGGTCGTAATTTCGTTGGAGCTAATGCAGAATTACAGAGAATTTTTAGTCGAGCGTCTCGAGATGAAAATGTGTTGAATTCACTTGCTACTGAAGGGATAGAATGGAGATTCATACCCCCTGCTTCCCCCCATTTCGGAGGGTTGTGGGAGGCAGGAGTAAAATCAGTAAAACATCACCTGAAAAGAATTATGGGATCATTTACACCCACATGGGAAGAGATGTTGACAGTATTATGCAGAATAGAAGCTTGTCTAAATTCACGTCCAATTTGTCAGCTTTATGATGATCCAGATAATTTAGAAGTCTTAACACCAGGACATTTTTTGATCGGTGGTCCTTTACTAAGTCCTCCTGAAGAATCTATTTTGGATTTGAATGTAAATAGATTAGATAGATGGCAACATGTTCAAAGGATTGTACAATTATTTTGGAAAACATGGTCTAATGAATATTTATCTACATTACAGTCTCGTCAAAAATGGCGCGAAAAATTATTTAAAATAAAGGAAGGAGATATAGTTTTAATTAAAGATCCATTGAATCCACCATGCAAATGGACAATGGGTCGTATTTTACATATGAAAATAGGAGTTGATAATGTTGCTAGAGTAGTTGTCATTAAAACAATTAGAGGAATCATAGAAAGAAATGTAACTCAAATTTGTCAGTTACTTTCAAGTTAAATTAAAATTTCACTTCATTTCGAATTAAAATCTAAAATTGTAATCATGAAATGATTTTAAATTCAAAGTTTATTGTGGTAGGAGATATTTATGATACAAAATTTAATTTCACCTTGATACTTGTCAACTGTTTTGAATGATATATATATTAAAATCACTCAGTCTTCATCATGTCTTCATGTAATGATGACGAGTATTTAGAGCTTGACGCAAATATAGAATTGGATGATTTGATTTCTCCATTGATACCGGAGATTGATATTTCACAAATAATTCCTATGGAACATGATATCAATTTATTCGATTTTGTTGAAAATAACAATCCAGAAAATATTAATGTAAATGGAGATGGAAAATCAAACAGTGAATTGAGTGAACAAATGGATTTCTCTCCTGGAACATCAAGTGAAAACATTGATTCTGATGATATTTCAATTAATGTTGATGAAACCATTGAAGATTTAACTGAAGATTTGAGAAATTTGTTGAATCCAACTCTGGATTCTTCATCAGTGGTTCCTGAGGACATTCCAGTAACTTCTAATCATCAATCTGAATCAGTTTCATCACCAATTGAATCCAATTTGAGGAGAACAAATCGTCCTCAAAATTATCGTAATTTTCGACGTAATTTTCGTCATCAAAACAGACGATCTTGGAATCCTAGATTTATATATAATTATAGAGCTTGGGAAGAAAACTTCAATTATTATAATATAGTGGTACATACTTTTGGACATCACATATTAGTACCAAAACGTGATTTATTTAAATATAAAATGTGGAAAAGGAAACTCTCAATAGGTCGTATTTTACTGAAGTGGGATCAGAGATGTTCACTTATCTTGGCTAGATTAACCCCAAATTATCTTCCATATTAATTGGTAATTATAAAACTCTTGAAATTTACTATAATTTATTTAAAAAAAAAGGAATTAGTTTAAACAGCTAGATAATGAAATATTGCTATATTCTTTCTCTAAAAGATGCTTGAAACATCTACCTT
>JABFQK010000052.1:0-15669 GCA_022816885.1 Trissoscelio sp. ZL-2020
ATTGATAGTGCCGACCTCGGCTACGCCTCGGTCGGTGGTACTGTTAGGCCTATGAATGGCACCACCGACCGAGGCGTAGCCGAGGTCGGCACTATCAATGCGAATCAACTTTGTTGTGAGTTAGAGTTAGAATTTTAAAAGGGGGGTAGGGGGGGCGAAGCCCCCCCGGTCCTAGTCAAATTCGCATGCGAAGCATGCGAATTTGACATTGCCTATACTATAATTTATTTACCACATTTTCAAGGTCATACGATTGAGAGCGCCAAAAAATATTATTTTTCCCATTATTTGTGTGCCACAAGGAGTATTTTTACAAATTTTCAACCCGATCGGAGTAGGAGTAGCTTTTGTAAAGGTTTACCTTTATTTTTTATGAAAATGATTTGACATTCAGGTTCATATAATTTGTAAGTGTTTTTGTAAATATTTGAAATATAACATCACATTAATATTCTAAAAAAAATATTTTAAATTATCTGAAATTGTTTTAGATAAGTAGAAACTTATGGCGTATTCGGAAAAGAACAATCACTGAAGTTAAAAGAGACAGGCAGTACAGTCCACAATAGTGCATCCTTTTTTAATTCCAGTGATTGTTGTTTTCCGAATATAGCATTAAAAACGTTGAAACATTGAAATTTTAACGCGCTTCATACTCAACTCTGAGTTATATTCTAGTCTTTTTTATTTCATTGAGAACGAAAAAGACATACTTTACTCATGACCGTTTCGAAAAGTCATTCGGTGCACAATAAAACTAAATTAAATTAATCGAACGCGCATTCGATTAGATTTTAAGATATATAGCCTCCAAGAAATATGATGTTAATGTTATAATATAATACTTTATCCTAAATTTAATTATACTAACACCATTATTTTACATTATTTTAAATTATGTAATATTGTTCCAATGCACACTGGAAAACCAAAGTGTGTTCCTATATAATATTTTTGTAAACAAACAAAAAATGTCTTACTACCACTATATATAGTCTAAGAGAAATATAATTTTCATATTATAATATACTACCTTATGATGATGTTAAATAAGGATAAAGGTATTGACAATTCTGAAAATGTAAATAGTCAGTATGCGTTATTTTATTTTATAAATACAAATAATTTATTTTTACGTCTTTTCTATATTATATTTCAGAAAAAAAATCTTTCACATATTTTTTCGGAGTGAATAGGGGCAGTGCAATAATAGCTTAAAAATGAGTTTAAAATGTATTTGACTATTTAATGAATATAATAACTGATGATTTTAATACATCAAATTCGTTGATACTAAAATTGAATAATAAAGAAGATCGCTGTTTTGTTAAAAAAGATTGGATTGTGGTAGATGTGCTTTATCCAAAGCTGCTTCGAAGACGTCTTATAAATTTTGAACTGAACGTAAACCAGTGGTGACACAATAAAGGAACATATTATTTTTCTTTGAAAAGTTTCGAACTTCATACGAACATTAATTTCTGTTCTTTTATTATTTAAATAAAATGTTTATAACTCTCAAAAAATTTTCGGTGCATTAAAATAAAATGTTATTTTATTTATTAGTCAAAATGTTGTTTTAATTTCTTATAACTTTACAGCTTATAAGGTTACAGCTGTCTAAACATAGCCGCATTAAGAATTTCATTAAGACGCGTTCAGACATCTGTAACCTTAACGTTCCGAACGTTACTGAATACAGCCCCTGGGGCCTTATTCAGTAACGTTCAAAATCCGAAGGTTACAGATGTCTAAACGTAGCCGCATTAAGAATTTCATAAGCTGCGTTCAGACATCTGTAACCTTCGCGTTTTAAACGTTACTGAATAAGACCCCTGGTCGTGAACCAGCGAGAGCCAAAACATAGAAGAAGAAGGAACACAAAAAAGAAAAGAAATGAAAAAGAACAGAAGTGAAATGTCATCCCACTTGCACTCATACTGTGCATAGAACCCATATTGTATCATGTTAATCAAGGAAATCTGTGACCTAACCTATAAGTGAAGTTATTATTTTGTTACATCGTATTTGTTCACAGCTCAAAAACTTACTGAATTTTAATTTGTAACAACAAAAGAGGTTAAGAAATTTCATTATTTCATTAAATATAGACAATATTCCAAACTTTAGCAATTTTAACAATGGAGTTCCATAACTGCCTTTGTTTATATTCAATGTTTGTAAAATTTTAATTGTCCATTTATTGTATACATTATTAATATTGTGGAATTTCACTGTTTTAGGAATACGACGTTGGGACCAATCAAACAACAACAAGAATACTTCGTCTAATAATTGGAAACAATATATACATTTCATAAAAAAACTATACTTATATTAGTCTATTTTCTTACTGCAAAGAAAAACTGCTTATCAGCAAAATAAGCTATGAATAAAAACATCATTTCTATCAATAATTTAATGTGAGTATTAATTGTTAACTAAAATAAAAATAATCTACAGTCAAATCTGTCACGTTGTCCACCGTCGGGATCAAGCTACCTGTGAAACTGTCCCACAGTAAATACCATTTACTATGGGACAGTTTCACAGGTAGCTTGATCCCGATGGTGGACAACGTGACAGGTTTGACTGTATAAGTATTTGGCGTGTACATCCTAACAGAAACATGGAAGGAAAGGTCAAAAATAAATATAGACCAAAACTAACAAATTCAAAATATATTTATCGTACACAGTATCTTAATTTATTTTTTTCTGATATATTTAAGGTAAATAATTCCAATGAAACTTAAATTATACGGTGTGATTATAATTTATAGTAATTTTATAATGTACAAAATTTAATAATTATACATTCATATCAATTATTACATATAAATTTGTATGTTTACAGAAATGTGAAAATAGGCACCAACCAGAGTACCGGAAATTCAGTGTCGATCCACAAATTACTTCTATTGAAGTTTTACAAAGCATTCTCATTAAGGCCTTTGATATCAAAGGGTTTGTAGTGAACTGAATTCGATTATACTAAAACGCCGTAACTGAATTATAAATAAAAACCACGCAAAATAAATTTGTTCACTAACAATATTATCTTGGTAAAAATGAAAGTCCATTAAACGTTCGCTTTTCAGGGAATTCACTGTCTCTTATCGAGCGATAGATGATTGTGGAGCAGAAACGTACTTATTCTTGTTATCGGATTGGGATTTAGATGCTGCTTTTATAAGGTACCTTCCTTTCGATTAACTTTCAATCGATTATTAACCCACTTGAAGTTCATAATGAATCATAAACCGCATTTGTTTCAGTTCATCGGAGCCGTATCTTTATCTGCAAGTGAACTTAAAACCGTTTGGTGAGTCGACTAACCGCGAATATGAATGGGAACGAAGCACCCACGAAGTTGCGACAAAGCAACAGGAAACGGGATTTCCTTACAAGACTCCAAAGCTACACGGACTCATAATGAACAAAGTAATTGAGATGATCTTTTGAACAATAGTTCATGTTGTACCTCTGTAAACTGAAACAAAACCGACTTAATAGTAATTTAAGTAAAAACAGTTGGATAAATACCAGGTTGTTCACTTCCTTGTGAATCGATCAAGAGGAAAGACTATTGAAATAAAGGAAATGAAAGTGTTAAAATTTAACTTTTATAACGACAAATTTTAACAGTATACACTACCGTCAGTCATGTTTGTTTTGAAAAACAGTACCGCCAATGGATGGATTCTGAAACTCCCAACAGCTTTTACAGGAAAATTGTATAATATTTTCAGTCTTGCTTTTGTTTTCAAGGAAATAATTCTCATTGGTAAAAGAATTTTTTTGCAAAATATTCTTTCTCTAAATTATTTTTTCCTTCGCCATACTTCTATTGTTGTTTAATTTCTGATTTTAGAAACATTCTAAACAGCGTTTAGCTGGACTAATGAGAAATTGGATGATTCTCCGCTATACTCTTTTATAAAAATGTTTAAAACAATAAAAAAATGTAAGAGTAATATAAATTGATACTAATTATAATTAATATAAATAATGTTTAAATAATAGCATTGGTGAAAGATGTACATTTTTAAACACTTTTATACACGTGAACTAAAAGTATTACATTGTTTACTCGATTATCGTAAAAAAAGTATCACTTATGGCAAAAATTATGAAAATCTTAGAAAGTTGATTCAGATGCTTCTTATTTTATTGCATGGCAACGCTTCCCTTGAAAGAGGTTTTTCGATTAATAAGGAGTGCATATAGTAGAGAATTTAAAAAGTTATATTGTATCAAGTTCAATAGTAATAATGTATTTGCAAATAAAAATGCATTTTTAAAATTTGTATTGAGGTAAATCATCCAATAAATAGCATGCTCTAGATCAATTAAAATTGCATAATATAAAAATATAAATATATCAAAAGTAGTGTCTGCAGAAATACTAACTAAAATTCATTTCGTTTATTAAAATATTTAAATTAAATCTTCAGATAATTTAATTTAAAATAACATTATTTTAGAATTCTAATAAAATTATTCTATTTCGTCACACAACAGAACACTGTTACTTACTGGGAGTGTTACCTCAATTATTATTTTAATTTTTAAACTTTTAATATACATAAATTGGAGTCTCAATAGTATCAGTATTCATTGTATAAAGACTAAATTTAAACTTGATTTTATACGGGAATTATGTGATGAACGCTGGAAAAAGGCGGGAATTATACTAGAAATATTTTTACAAAATTTAATGGACACCCTGAATAAATAATAAACCTTTTTTTCCCTTATACGATATTTTTAGTATAAAGGGTTTTCTTACATTTTCTATTGTATGGTTATCACATTTTGGAGGAGTTAGACAAACTCTTTTGCTAATTGATTTATAAGCTAATCGGAATCAAAGGAGTTGAGCTATGCCCTTCTACATTTATTGATATTGCAGATGGAGAAGACCATCAGCATGGTACAGAGGGCGTTGGGCAATTTTGGTGAAGAGTCACAGCAAAGTGCACAGCCTCCTCGTCCGCCATTGACTGACGCGGAGTTCCGCAAATTCCTGGACCCGATTGGCCAGGTGATACATTCCAAAGACTTGCGCGCAGTCATTTATTTTGGGGGAATTGAGCCTAGTTTGCGCAAAGTTGTATGGAAACATATTCTGAATGTTTATCCTGATGGTATGTCCGGGCGTGAAAGAATGGATTACATGAAGAGGAAAGCTCAGGAGTATCAAACTTTGAGGGAAAAGTGGAGGAGTCTTGTGCAAAAAGGTATACTGAATTAATGATCAATATCGAGAGGATAGCTTTAGTTTTAATAGAAGATTCTATAAAGGTTTATGTCTATACTAGGTCAAAACGTTGGGGAACTTGGTTACGTGACAAGTATGGTACGCAAGGACGTCCTGCGGACAGACAGACATCATCGATTTTACGGTGGACCAGATGACAACCAAAATACCGCCAGTTTGTTCAACATCTTGACAACATATGCCCTTAATCATCCGAGTGTTAGTTACTGTCAAGGCATGAGCGATTTAGCTTCCCCTCTATTAGTTACAATGCGAGACGAAGCGCAGGCGTACATCTGCCTCTGTGCCTTAATGAGGCGACTTAAGGATAATTTCATGCTGGACGGAATCGCCATGACGACCAAGTTTGCTCACCTTTCTGAAGGTACCAGTCAAAGGAAACTTCCAAATTTAACAGTATTATTTAAATACAACTTAAGCAAGTATTTCTCTAAAGGTTTGCAGCATTACGACCCGGATTTCTTTGCATATCTGAAGTCTCACCAAGCGGATGACCTACTATTCTGCTATCGTTGGCTTTTACTCGAAATGAAACGCGAGTTTGCGTTAGATGATGCAATGCGTATGCTTGAAGTGTTGTGGGCAGCATTGCCAGCATCACCACCTTGTGGAGAATTGAATCTTTTCGAGGTCCCCTTCTCACCGCTATCTCCCCCACCTAGCCCTAACGTTAACGCCTACACTAAGGTCTGCGCCATCAGAAGACAAAGTTCGTCTGCAAGTATTGCCAGTAATAAGAAAAGGAACCTCAGTGCTGAAGATCAATCTTTGGAACCTACTGATGAAAATAGCGAACTTAGAAGGTAGTTCAAAAGACTAATTGAATATTAGTGCTGGTTTTTCTATTGAAGACGCTGAATCGGAATCATATTCTGATTGGCCAGTTTCTTAAAAATATCTATGAGCTGACCAATTACAATCTGGTTCCGGGATTCCAGAATCTAATTTCTGAAAACGATATTACTGTTTCTTTTTTGTTGAAGACGTTGGAAAGGCTGGTTCATAAACAATTAAATCTTAGTGATATAAGAAGATGATACTTAATTGATTAGGAATCTTTATAATAAGATTAATTAAAAATATTGTCCAGGGCTAATTCGGAACCAGAGGACAACGTGACATCCTCAAACAACCGCAGAAATGCCTCGACCGAGAAGTGCCTAAGCCCCAGTAATTCGCCGTACAAGAGTCCACGGAAGACGTCGAATTACTTGAGGTGAACGATGACGCGGCGAATAAGAATGGCCAAGATACTGACGATCGCAAATGCACGCGCGTCGTCAAGAACCTGAACGAATTCCTTAATTTCACGAACCTCAATCGCAACAAGGTCGCAAATAAAATAGAGTCTGAGTTGCGACGAGTTTCTAGTGAAGGGGGCGTTGTTCACAGTTCTAAAGATGAAAATTCGCCGGATGACCCGGCGGATTTTTATCCGATGACCACGTCCATGACGAGGGAATTGAGACTGGAATTGGAGTCATTGGATAGACAGGTTGATTAGATGATCACTGAAACATAATATATATAAACAATTTAATTCAAACAGTCATTTCATTTTCAATAATATTTAGGTTTTCGGACCATCGCCAGTAAGCGAGCAATCGAGTGACCTCGTGACGTCAAAAAAAGAAACCGAGGTACCAGAAAGCGAGACTGAAACGGAAATCGCCCACTGTAGTCCTGCAGCAGACGTTTTTGTCTGGGAAAACCCACTGCACAGTCTGCAAAGGCACAACCCCGCCACGCCGGACGAACAAGCTGACCTCGAGTACGACGGCGAGATCATCGAAGATCAAAATGGCGTCAAGTCATACACACCAATCAAGTTCTTCAAACGCACGACAAATAAGTACGATATGTACAATTACGTGTTTCTATTTTACCGTCAATTCCACCACTTGGTGGCGTTGGGTGTCTCCTGTAAATTTAGAAACCATCAACAGTCATTAAAAACGGATTAAATATAATATGATTTTAATAGGATTAAAATATTATTCATTTTTGTAATATTAGCGTTGCGCCATCTATCGGATTAGCTTCACCTATTTCATTAAATTGTTGTTAAAATACCGAAGAGATTAAACAGAAACTCCATTTTAGATCCGAAGATGCTTCAGATAGCGAAGGCACCGATAGCTGGCCTCAGACGAAACTCCCGGAAGAGCCACAACCTAGTTACCAGGAACACTGTGAAGAAGTGACAGAGCTGACGAAGTTGATACCCGCTGGTACCAGTGAGGACCAACTAGGTGGCGTCTCACTGCCCCCACCTCAGGAATTCGGTGTTGGAAATCCATTCCTCATGTTCCTCTGCATAACGTTATTGCTGCAGCACCGTGATTATGTGATGCGAAACCAGATGGACTACAACGAGATGGCAATGCATTTCGACAAAATGGTGCGTCGCCACAATGTCACGCGGGTTTTGAATCAAGCACGCCAACTCTTTGCCGGGTATCTTAGGAGGCACTCGAGCTCCACGCGACAGGATTTTGTTAATGTTTAATTGATATTACTCGAATTTAAATTAAAAGTGATGTAAATTATTGATTGATTGAAGCGGATTTTGATTTTTTTCTTTGTCAGACATTTTATCGTTAGACCTACCTAGAATCGAATTTTGAAGATAAAAATAAGGAAAATAATGGTTAAATAAGGTGGTACTTAAAACTTGAACGAAAATTCAATTCTGGTTAGAAAACAAGTATTTCTTTTATTTAAATAATATATCCTTACTTTATTTGAGCATTTCCCTAATGCAACTTGGCATTTGGTTAGAGACTTTTCAACTTTGTGAGTTTGAATTTAAGATTCTTTTTGCAATAAACGAACGTTTAAAGTACAATTGCTCGTGTTTCTTGTGTACCAATTGTAAATAAAAGGTCACTTTATTGTAAGCCAAAATCGACGGACAATAAAGGAACACTTTTCGTTTCATCTTTATGTTAATCAAACTTTATTTCACCATGACACAATTCATTTATTTTTATTATTGAATTATACGCATATTTGGTATCAAAAATTTCAATTAGAACTGATCTATTTTTCTGTCTTATTCTTAGATCGTAAATAATAGGTATCGATGATCCTTCTGAAGATATTGACCGTGTCCATTTAAATATGAGTAGCACTGCAAAACAAATTGGAATTTATTATAAATTAATTCTCACCAGTGCATCTCCTATCTCGTTTAACAGGAGACATTCAATTATCAGTTTAAACATTTAAAATATGTACGGAAAAAGAACTTACTTCGTAATCGAATCAAAATCATTCCTTATGAGAAACATAAGGTTGTTTTTTATCATTGTCAATGATTTTCTGAGAACAGTACAGAAGGTACAGAGAGAACAAAGTGAGACTACCATAAATCGCCATTGAATGTAATCCTACACCAAATTTCTTCACTGGTGTAAGAATCATACTATGAATATTGTTAGCTATTGCGATTATATAAAGGTTTCGAGCTGTTTCAGTTGTCAAAAAGTTATCATAGCGGCGGGCCATGATGGTCGAAACTGTTACGCAGCAAGCAATGAAGACAGATGTATCTCCTAATATCGGAGCAGCTAAAGTGAAGAATCATTAATGAGAAATTATCAATGGGATATTTGAATTTAATATTAAAATAAAAACTAACGTAACAAACAAATTGGAGCAAAAAGAAGTCCCAGTGTGCCATTGTGCAGAAGCCACGCCACCTGCTTTAATTCAAAATCTTTTTTATTTTGAAGAAGAGTTGCACTCAATTCTTCTGTGAATGTGAAAAAAACCACAACAGTTAAAGCATTCACAAGAATTGGAATACCGTGTATCTTCGTCAGGAAATTTAATACTGCTGGAGACCTGGCACAAATTGATAAAGTAGCAGCAGTGACTAAACTAGAACCCACAAAGTATAAGTAGGTAGAATGGATTCTATCTTTCACGAATTGAGGCCATAATCTGCAATTTTTTATAAACATTTTCAGTTGCTAATTTTTTAATTGTAGGGAAGAAGCTCCTACATTGGGCCATCTAGTGAAGGTATCTGCAATGTTTTAGTCCATTATGGTTGTTATAGCAACTTTTATTAATATATTTGATGTTAATGTTAATTGCCAAATATCTTAAATTATTTATTATTACAATTATTAATTACTAATTAACAATAAACTTCTTAGTTATAAACAATTTGAATTTTTCATGATAAAGAATAGCTTTATATAATTGATTTATAATTGTTTATAACTAAAAGGTTTTGTAAGATATCTAATTCGTTCTTTTACTATATTATTGTTTAATGTTCCATCTATACAAATTACTTATTACTTAATAATTTTAATAATAAATAATTTAAAATATTTGACAATTAACATCAAATATACAATAAAAAGTTGCTATAACATCCTTAAGGATACATCCAATAGATGGCCCAATGTAGTGGCTTCTCCTTTTTACTATATTTGTTGGTAAATTTGAATTGTAAAATTACGTACGCCGATTCTTCTACACAACATATTTCGGATGAAAGACCTGATTTCCTATAACATGCAGCACCTAAACAACAAGCTGCAACGTAAGGCACAGTTTTAAGGAAATTGCTGAATCCTAAACATTTAGAAAATTAATTAATACAAAATAATAATAATAATATTTTATTTGAATAATATTAGATTTGTATAATAAATAAAATATATTAATAGATGAAAATGAATCACCATTTTCTTGTGTCATAATGACATTTGATATTTATTTATACATTCTATTTGAGACTTTAACAAACAGTGAATATAATGAGTTTAAATATTAATATATAAATAAAAATGATGACAAACATTAAGTAAAGATTTATTTTTGCAATTAAAATGACGAATTCTCAAATTATTTAGAATATTAAAAAAAAATGATAATATATACCTGTTGGATTTTTATCAGCACAACTTTTCTCAGCAGTTTTAATTTGATTTTTTACAGGACCTGCACAACGGGTCCTGATAGTTTGCACCTGAGAGACTGCTGATTTTGGTGCGATTTGAGGCTTCGAAATTAATGACAAAGTTGCTCTATATGTTCGCGCCAGCAACATCTTGAACTCCCTTCAAACACTCAAAAATATATCTGTAATTTAAAATAATAGTCAAAAACGTGAACAAATGAATGAACAATCAGCTATAAACTAAAATAATACTTTATATTATCGCCGATAGTGGGAGCATATCAGCCTATAAAAAATATTTTTTTACGAGTTACCATCCAAAATTAAACCAACTAATTGACACGGACAAACAACAAACATACATGTTCAATATTTTTGAAAACGCTATCCAATGATACTTGACTTGGGAAGGGGAAATAAAGATAGTTTCATTTCACTTTTACTTTAACAAAATTTTATTTTTCCATGTCACACTTTCACGAATGTACACTTTTTAATTACAATGATTAAGATTAATTTATGTTTATTCATTTGACTATACGCATGTTTGGTTCCCAAATTTAAAGTAGATGGCGCTTCGTTTCACTTCAGAGATTTACTTTCTCCTGTTTCCGCCACCTCCAGCCAAAATATAAGCAATTCTGATGAAAATATTAATCGTGTCTAGATAAATGTGAATGGCGCTGCAAAAAGAATACAAATATATTATAAATAAATTAGCATTTATTGCAAAATTAAAACATGTGTAAGAAAACTGTATAATAACTTACTTATTGATCGGATCGTAAAGTGCCATATGACTATCATAATAAGGATGATGCTTTGCATTATTAATGATCCTCTGAGTGTCGTACAAGAGGAACATCGAAAACAAGATGAGACCGCCATAAATCACCATCGAGTGCAATCCCATACCAAGTGACGACGTTGGTGGAAGAAACATGCTACCAATACTGCTTGCAAATACTACTCCCAAGCCAATTGCTAGAGGTCCACCCATTTTCAAAAATTGATCACTGGGGGCACATACGGCGATGGTTGAAAGTCCTCCAATCACGCCAGCAGTCATTATGGCTGCACGAACCAATAATGGACCACCTACAAAATTAAAGACAATGTAATACAAGCAATTTTAGTCATTTTATTGTCATATTTCAAATTTGTTTTCATCTTGCATTGTAGAACACTAACCCAACAGACACATTGGAGCTAAAACCGCCCCCACCGTGCCAGTGTGGGGCGGTTTTAGCTCTAATGTGTCCACGCCACCTGCTTTGCTCCAAACCCTTCTTTATATGTAATAGACTGACAAACCAATCCTGTGGCCATCATAGCACCTAAAGTAGCCAACATCGCTATCCAACCTTGTTTCATCATGAGATTTAACATAGCTGGAGACCTGGCGCAAATTGCCGCGGCTGCACCAGTAACTAAAATAGAACCTCCAAAGTATGAGTAGGTAGTACGGATTCTGTCTTTCACGTATTGGGCCCATAATCTGCAAAATTTGTATACATGTTTGCAGTTTATTATTTGAATTATATTCTTGCTTGGAAATTCGAATTGTAAAATACTTATACTTACGTCGACTCTTCTAAAGCTCCTGTTCTGGATGACAGACCTAATCCATAATAACATAAAGCACCTAAACCAACTGCTGAAGCTCCAGCGACGGCGCCTTTTCCAATACTGAATGCTACAAGTTTTATGAAAAATGTTATATACAGGGTGTCCCTAAACTCACGGAACAAAATTTCACAGTATATTCGGAATCCAATTTTAAATCGAAATTGCCGAATAAAATTGTTTTTTGCGCCATTTTCTAGTAAACCGAATAGATTCTCAGCGGTTCGCAAACGAGGTGTAAGGTCAGCTTTACGGAAAGGACCGAGGTGGGTATTCTCTTGTCGGCTATTCAAAAGTTAGGATTTTTCATGATTTATGATTTCAAGTGTTATAACAGGGCTCTTATTCTGTAACTTCTCACGTAACATTTTCTGACGTAAAACGTAAAATGTGACATCGGCGCTCTATAATTTTCTATATGAATTTCATATAGATCGGAAAATTTAATTGAATTTATTCTCATAATTAATTTTAACATGATCACCTATTTATTCTCGTTATTTATCATTGAACTATTTTATTAATGATTAATATAAAAATATTATAGTTTGATAGTTTGTAGTAATAAATAATTTCATAAGACTTCATCATATTTTAACTTTACATTTTGCTACGAAATAAATTCTACGACAAACAAGAAAATTCAAGTTGAACATTTCTTTTGTTTGAGGAAATCTATATAAACAACTGAGAAGGGACACTCTCATTCGTTTTCAAATCCAAAAATTGTACGCGTCGCGCGCTCCGTCCTTACAACTGTAAATCTTTTACAAAAATAAATACAAATATTTTATAACGTAAAAACGTACTCGCGTTTATTTTACGCCACCCAAACTATTATTAACAATAAGAATAATACAATTTTGCTGAAAACAAAAATGTTAAGAATAATTAAATGAAAGATAAATATTATGTCCGAGTATAGTATAAAAGATTCGAGTTGTGTATTGAACTTTAGAATATGGATCTATTTACACTACAGATTTAAATATCAAAAAAACCATTTTCCATTTGCTTCTTTTAAAATTTCTTACCAGGCTTTTCAAATGTTCCATTATAAAGAAATTTAAATGTCTGATTTTCGGTAATATTTTTTATCTTTGGTCATACCAAATTTCGATTTAAAATTCGATTCCGAATCTACTATGAAATTTTGTTTCGTGAGTTTAGGGTTATCCTGTATATATTAGAATGGTCCTTAAGAGAAATTTTTGACAAAAATTCCCATGCAATGAGCTTCATTTGGTAATATTTTCGGATTATTTTTAAATGTTCAATAAAATTAAAAATAACTTTTTATCACATATATATATATGTGATAAGAAGTTATATATATTTCCGTGTAAATAATATAATATTAGAAATATTTCCGTGTACATGTACAAATTATTAATACAATTTATAAATAAAAATTAAAAATATATACCTGTATCCTTTGGAGCAGCATAACTTTCCTCAACAGTTTTAAGACGATTTTTTATAGACCTAGTAAAACCACTCCTGGACTCGTTGGTAAAATATTTAATTGATTGCACCTGAGATTTTGGTACAACTGGAGCCTTCAAAAGTGACGAAATTTGTGGCGACAAAGTCGCCCTGCAAACTCGTGCCAGCAACATCTTGAGCTCTCTTTAATCACTCTCAAAAAATCATCTGAAATTTCGAATGACAATAGTCAAAACTAACCTCAAAAATAAAAAAAAACTTTTTTACTTCAATTACATAAGCCAATCAAATTGACAGATATTTTTTTTTACAAAAAATATAAACAATAAAATCTTTGTAGTTTCTTACTTTAAAAAATATGAAGAGGTTAGAAAATGTAAAGTAAATAGAAGAAAAGACGAATAGGACTTTTTGATTTTGCTTTTTGTCGATCTAAAGTTGATGAAATGATGGGTTAAGTTATTTACTCACATGATGTAATTTCGCCGCAATTTTGTTTTCTCGTTGACAGTTGCTCGTCTCGCACCACAATCGATACTGACAATTTTCGAACGTTCGAATCGACGACTTTCGTCAATCTGGAATATTCTATACTTTTCGATATATTTGTAAACTATATATTCTATCTTTTTTTAACATATTGTAATAAAAAGGACGTGAACTTTTTAATTTGCATATTATTTCAAAACATTTGTTAATCAAAACAATAATTTTTTCATAAGAAACATTCAAATTAAACTAAAAACTATGTCTGTCTCTCTTTATCACATTGTATTAAACAAAGACAGCAATAGTGTTCTAAAACTCACATTTTTGTTATTTTAAAATAATTTTCAAATTAAATTACAATAAAAATTATAATAACTGTAATAATAACAATTTTTTAATGAAAAAAATTATTTAATACAAGTTTTATTAAAAATTCAAAATTGTATTTCTGTCTCTTTTTATCCTATCGCGTTAAACAAAGACAGTAATAGAATGTCGTAAACGATATTTTCTATTGGTTGATATCTTCATAACCGATCCAATCAATTGCCTTTTAAAAATTCAGTTGATTTTCCGAGTTTATTATGTCAGATAAAAATAAGTGTGGTATAGTTAAATGAGCTGAATAAAATGTAGATAAATTTGCGTAGGATGCAGCCAAGTTTAATGTGCATTTAATTACAACTGTATTTCATCTACTTTTAAATTGTTTGCGCACAAATTTTGGCAAGTTGATATTGCCGCGAAAATTAGATCACGACGGTTATTGTTTACCTTTGTTGCGTGACTGCAGGTATTTAAATTTTGGTTAATTATATGAACATTTTAAAATAAAATATGAACAACAAAATGTACCTTGAAAAATGAATGAGTTTACGTTGAATTCAATGAGAAATTATTCATTATTAATCCTAAAAGTCATTAGGGCTTTAATTATGAGATTTAATAAGGTTATCTTTTATGTAAATATAATTTATTAATTATATATTACTGAGATTAATTAATAATAAGTGTATTAATTAATAATTAGAGAAATTTAAAATTACTCCATTTAAACAAATTTAATTCTAATTATAAAACAATTAAAATTGTTTATTTTTTATACTTATTTTTTTATAATTATTTTAAATAAATTATGTAAATAATTAAACTATATAATTATATTTATGGATTATAAATTAAAATGGATGTTATTCTATTATTAGACAGCTAATGAAATTTATTGAGAAGTTAATATGGGAGAAATCCCTACATTGGGCCATCTAGTGAACGTATCCGTTATGTTTTAGTTAATTAGGGATACGTCCAATACATGACCCAATGTAGGGCTTACCAATACCACAACTCTAAATTAAAAATGTTGTAATTAAAATTAACATTAACTTAAGTTAACATTAATGTTAAAGTTAATTTAAACATTAATGATAATTTTAATTACAAACTTTTTAATTTAGATTTGTGATCCCAGGCCTGCATAAGACATTAGTTTGTATAAATAAAGCTAACTGTTCTTTAATTTTACAGTCAGTCCAAAATTTGTACAATGAACGATTCTTTCCTCGACGAGCTAGAGGAAGATCTGGATCTGAAGGACCATAAACCACAGAAATCGCGACCGCATTTCAACCAGCACATCACTACCAGAGGCAACTATGTCAGCAGTACCCCAGAGAGTACATCGAAACCCTCTTCCTGTCTTTATCCAAAAGTTGCTATCCTTACTCAGTCCAACGAGAGGAAAAAGCAAGACAAACTTAGTCCCAATGTCTCTGACAAGCAATGTCTACAAGTACCACAAAAATCCTCGGAAAAGAAGTCCTCGGAACCGAAGCAAAAAACTCCAAAGAGTAGACCCACCAGCGCTAAAGCTGAAGATGGAAAATCGAAGAGAGTTTTGAGTAACT
>JABFQK010000053.1:0-15663 GCA_022816885.1 Trissoscelio sp. ZL-2020
ATTATTATAGTCCGTCGATCTTTTTTTCAATGCTGCATCACATTGACCACCCTGTTTGCTTAAAATTTCGGCGTATTTCCTTAATGACTGTTAAATAGGATACTTGGCCATGTCCCATTGAAACCGCGTTATGTACGAAGGTAAATACCCTAAATTGATCAACATGTTAATATAAAGTAATAAACAAACAAGCATAGATCAGACACTACGACTCAAAAAAAAAAAAATAGAAAAATAAAAATTAAATATCCAAAAAAAAAAAAAAAAAAAATCAAACTTGGAAAGGCATGCGTTTTCACATCTCACTTCGCTTATTAATTGTCATTGAAACAAATGTTGAGAGCTTTACTACTTATTGTTTCTTAATTAATTGTACAAAGTTTAAGACACAAGAATGGTATGTTAATCCCTCACTAGGCAAATGCAGAATGTCCTCTTGTGATCGAATTGTGAAGTGTACGTTCAGAACTTTGGTTCCCTATTTATGTTGGTTGAGGGTATCAGAAGCAGGGTTGCAAACTCATTAATCTAATATCGTTTAACCAATTTGGCAACCCTGATACATGTGTCCTCTACTCGTCATTCCTTCAACAAGCAACGTGAATAATATAACGGCCAAATAAAGAAACAAAATAATGTACAGAAGGGACAAAAGAAAATTAGAAAAAGATAATGTTGGCAAAACAACTGACATCGAGATGTCGCGCAACTCATGCATGGCGCGTTGGAACATTTCACAAAGTAGACTACTTTGATTCTTATTCACTCAAACGTCAAACTTTGATTTAGTCGGGTTATTAAGAGAACGCTAGATCTTCAGTGGACCAACTGGAGAGGTGACTTCGGTACACAATCATTGTCACCTCCCGAGTTTGGAAGACTACAGTAAACAAGCGTGTCAATGTGTCAAAATGGAGTTGCGCTTAAGCACAAACTCTATCTACTAATTGATGTTCTATGAACGTGTGAGTATCCGAAGGCACCATGCAGTCCGATTGGCCCGTTCCGGAAATGAGTCAGTGACCGGCTATCTATTGAAAATATAATCTGAAAAGTTACTCTGTAGACTCAATCGTAGGAAATAATTGAAACTAAAAGAATGAAAATCGTGACGAAACTACGTTGGTGTTTAAAAAAAGGGCGTCACATAAAGTAATCGTTCACCTTTCGGTTCCTGCACCTTCGAGTCCTGACTTTCGCATCTTGTCGTCGTTAAAATATTGTCCAAAAGTTATTTACTTGCTTTGTCTGATTCGTTAACTTATTTCTGACTAGCTACAGTTACGATATGTATTTGACGATGAATTGTGACGCTTTAGAGATGCTTGCGTATGTGGACATCCATCAAACTTCAAAATATTCAGACCAAACACTGTGTAATGGTGGGATTTTGATACAAGAACACAAACAAACCAGTTGGAGTTAAGCAAGGACAGTTTAACTGTGATTGAGACGTGGATTGGTGTACCATGATTCATATGAGAGCAGAAACAACGAGTGGTCATATTGGTCGGTGCAAGAAAAAAAAATTTTTCTGGTATTTTAAGACACGATCGCAGGTGGATTTAGAGTTTGCTAATCAACGGGGGATATATAATTATTTAGGCGTTTGCTTATGCTTTCATCCAATGTTTACTGTTAAGTGTCGATTTAGAGGAGATTTTGTTGTAATTAGCTTGGTGTTTAGATTCACAATTAAGTTTAAATTTTTATACATTTAAGGGATACAAACTATAACAGACTATCAAATTAATGATTAAATATAGTTTTCATTATCAGTTGAAAGTTGTACTTTAGATGTACTTTAGATATACCACTACACGCATAAAAATATATAATAATTATGCAAGAAAATGATATAAAACCGATTTCAGTTTTGTGTTAAAAATAAATGGCTTACAAGTTATATCTATTTTACAATATTTTTATTTAGTTGTATAATAATTTTGTTGTAAAAATGAATTAAGCAAATTGTTTACTAAACACACCTGTACAATTTTTTAAGGAACTGTCAAATTTATTTTGATTAAAATACAAACAACTATTATTTAATTTATATTTAAAAGGGGACATTTTAATATATTTAATTATTATTATCAGAAAAAATTTGAAGTTCCTTTCTAATTTTTCTAACACGAATATATATATATATATTATAATCAACAACTTCAGTAAAACACTCAATCTAATTGAAATAATATTAGCATACATTAGTAATAAAAAAATTGTCTTCGACTTAATTAAAAATTAATCTATACTGATATTGCATGTCATTTGCCATTTTATGTGCTTGAATACTGCGGACTTCCAAGTTTTTAACTTTTATATCTATTATGAATAAACACATTTTACTATCATTATCATCGTTGAATTTTTCACATTAAATTTTCATTGTAAAACGATCAGTTTACGTACTTATATTTAGTATTTTCTATTTTAAAACAACATTAACTCTTCACATTGAAATACACAATAATAATACATCGATCGCTTTATAACATAATGCATTTGACAATTCAAAATTTATGTAAATGGTTTCCTGGATTTATCAAAAAATTTTATATGTATATAAAACATTTGGTTCGTTATAAAAAATACCTATTATATCTTTCATTTAATATGTTCATAAGGAATCAACAATATTCTTTATTATTGGTCTGTGAGATATTAATACTTAACAATAAATTGTAGTAATTACGCTTAATCGAAACTGAACAACAAATATTGACAAATATATTAACCCTCTAAGGACCAATGTTGCAATATTGCAACATGATACTTTGATACTGCTTCAGTGTATAATGTTTATTATAAATAACAAGGACTTCGATTCAGTACCAATTTTTTCATCTTGCAATATTACAACATTGGTCCTTAAAGGGTTAATTATTTATAGTCTCGCTTAATAAATTGTACCGTCACATTCACTCGAAAATGTGAGCATTTTAGATGTTAGATGTTTTTTAAAGTGTTTTTGTAGTGATTGTCACATTATGTTATAATTTTTGTGTTAACGCTTGTCATAAAGCTACATTTATGAAATATGAATCATGGAAATGATTTTTACATTCAACTGAAAATTTCATCAATTTTCATCCCACTGTCTCTTAACAAATATAAATATATTACTACGGAGACAAGTTCTTTCAAGAAACATTTACAATGGAAAAACAATGTCGCAACAAATGAAGACTGAATATTGGCAGGGGTTGAAAAGACTTGTATATTTACATCACGAAGAATAAAATGTAAAAGTAACTGCAAATAGTTAAATTAGTCTTCACTTAATTTAACACAAAATTAAATTACCAATAATTGAAACTTCCATTCAAAAATGACATTAAAATATTACACTTATTGGCTGTATATTTAACATAATTTTATTTAGAGAAAAATCCTTATTTATTTATTTATCAATATATTACGTCAATGCTATTTAATAACAAACTATAAATATAATTTATATTTATTTAAATCGACATGTCGGTCTCGTCAAAATGTTATTAAAAATAATAATCAATGCAAAATAATGAATTACTTTTTATATTGAAAATACGAAAACATTGAGATAACACATACTCAAAAGTCCCATGTACCCGAAATAATCCTACATTGTGTTCATTGCAAATTCCCTTCTTGTTATACTTAAATGCTCTGGTAAGCAAAGTTAAAATCAATACAGACGAAAAACTGTTTAATGATGGTGGATATGGGAAAAACCGAGGACGTCTTTCATTTAGGCAAAAGCAAGCTTTTTGAGTGTCGCAAGTAATTGTTCGAGTTGTTGCACGAAAAACGAAATGGATTTTCAACCGAATAAAAATTCAATCTATTTTGTTATCACTGATTTCAATTATTTTAATTAACTTGGTAAATGGAATACAAATTTCAAGAACTGAGTTTTAGTAGTAATTAATGTTTTTAGTTAGACCAAAATTAATTTTGACAGTTTTATTTAATAATTTTATTATAATAATACGTTAAATGCAATTATCAAAGAAATTAAAAATTATCTAACGACAGAAAGAATATCTGAAATAATATTAAAAATAATAATATTTATAAAAAAGGAATATAAGATTAAATAATAATTCACAATAAAATGATTTTGCATAAAATTGATACTGATTTACTGTCATAATAATGCTAATGAATAGATAAAATAAATTATTTAACCCAGTCGAAAAGGATCTTTTATTTTTCTATTCTGATCTCATACAATTTATTATGTCATTTTTCTCGATATAAATCATTAACAAAGAGTTATACTACTCGTGGTATGAATACTTATATTTCGACATAAAGTGGTTACTTGAATTATGCAGTAACGTAATACATGTACATGAAATGCAAAGTACTAATATCTTTAGTTTAGAAAATGAAGGAACGTAATTTATGCCACATATTCATAGCGTATAATGACGTTACTTTCTCGAAATAGAACAATATTCTCTGATTTATATATAATGCTTAAAAGAACAAAACATTACTAACGAGATACGATCAATGATAAATATCAAATGCTCTTGTCGATTCTATTTTAATCACATTAAACCACCTGAATTAAACATTATTAGGTTAAACCGGGCTAATGAACTATTCCATCAATGTTTATTTGATTCCGAAAATACATCTAAATTATTTCCAACATTAATTTACCTTTAATGTAATTTTGCTAAAGATTAAGTTTAAATATATTTCATTTTTATTTGTAAAAATAATTCAAAAGGTTTCTACAAGAAAGAGACATACTGCCAATATTTAAATTTATTATATAAACAATAGATAAGTTATAATTATTGTCTCATTATATTTTATCACGATAATAACTTTGAATTGCGTAATCGACATTTGCATAAATATTAACTACACAAATTTTCATACATTACTAGATTCCAAAGTAATTATAGACCGATATTTAATTGGTATAAATCCCCATATATAATCTATTCGAAATCCGCCGCCTAATGGGAATCTGGCAGTTACTATTCATTATCATTCAGCGTCTGGCCGTGTGCAGTAATTTTCGCTACAGAATATATTGAACTCAGAGTATCAATCTCGCTCAACTCGTCCCATTATTTTCTCACTAAATATCCTTCCTCCAGTATCATGCATTTTTTAATATGATATTGCATAAAAAATGCATTATTATTACCAGACGTCGAACGAACCGATAATTATATAGATTTTCAATTAAATGAATATGAAACCCAAGTGACCTGGATTTAGCTAATGAAAAGTCGATATATAATAGGTATGCTTGGTACGAAATGCCGTATCTCAAGAGTAAGACGTAAGTCTATCGAAAATTAGATATTAAAGATTTTCTAATATCGAGCGGAGGAAGGTGTCACGTGAAGGAACTCATATTTTATTTTCCCGTCGAACTATGATTTCAGATCATCAATGCATTGTTTGTTATCGTATTCGATTCATAGGATGCATCATTTCTTTATAATTTCTACCTCAGTGATATTTTTTTGTAAATATTATTAATAATATTTAAATTTTCACAACATAAAAAATAATTTTAATAACACTTCAAATTCGATGTTTGAATTATTATTAAATTTTTCTTTAGGTAGTTTGAATGTTTTAACATAGTTATTTGCAAGTTTATATAAACTATTAATTATTGATAAAATTATGAATTGCTGATGTTTTATAATCTTAAATGATAGACTTAAGTGTAACATCGTTTTATTTGTTCAAATAGTAAATAAACACAAAAAAGTTCTTTTTTCAAAGCATTTTCCACAGCGAAAATGTTGTTATTTTTATAAAAACGTAAATATTTGTTAAGTAGAGATCTGTTTCAATCGCTTTAGAAAATATCTGCCGTGAAATACGAATAATAACATTATTTATTTATCAAAAATTCTCATTTAGTTAAATTATCCAGCGTTAAAGGTTCCAGGCAATTCCAGGATTTGTCAGAAAATATGAAACAGAAATTTCCAGGCTATTCTTGGTTAGGAATAAAATAAATTAGAATATACCAGAATCTTTCTTGGAAAAATCCCTTTAGATAATTTAATCTCTAATGGTAAGGTAACTTACTTTTTGGCTAGCGTTAGATTTCAAACCCGGAACCTCGGTGTGAGAACTAATGATCCTATTATTTTAGCAACAGATAATAAAATATGAATAGAAATCTGAAACCAGTATTTAAATTCTCATGTAACTTAAACTTTATAAATTTATTTTTCTTAATTTAAGGTAGTTCTATAGTGACAGTCTCAATCAAAAGTCTCATTAAAAATTTATTTAAATTTCTTTTTGTTAACTAATATGAAAATAAATTATGTAAATATATTACATTAGTTGTATTAATCAAACACAAACTAATAAAAAAATTGAAGTTTTATCAAACATTTTCAGCGAGACTGTACTCCAACAGCCAATAGAAATGCAGGATCTTTCTCAATATGGCGTTTTAATGAACATTTTCCAACTATAAACTACAATAACTTTGAAAGTATGTACAGAATCACTTTCTTTTGACGTGGATTATAATTTTCTTAGTTCAAGCTATTTTGTGACCGTTTTTGTGCAAATCTGATTATTATTATGAAAGTTATATTGAAAAATGTATACTTATGAGCAGCATTCCATATGATAGCAATGTATTTTTATGTAATTTGAACTCTCAATATCTCGGCTTACAAGTCAAATTTGACGAAACTTTGCCAAATTGTATATTAATACTTCATTAACAAATATTCAAATTTTTATTAAATCCTGACGTCAACGTGTTTACTGATGAACTACCTTAAAAATAACGATTTTAACAATCTCGAAATTTATCAAACAATTTGATTTCTCTGTATTTCAAATTTGCGTCGCTTGTTTTATAAAATAAATATATTTTGTAAGAAAAAAATGATTCAATGAGGATATGCGGGGATTATCGGAACTTAAACAAAACCATAGTCCCTGAAAATATCCAGTATCTAACACACTGGATTACAATTACATGTTACGTGAGCGGAAAATATTGTCGGCACTAGACATAGAAAGAGCATATTTCCACATACCCATGGCAACAAAGAACAAAGAAGTGACAGACATAATAACCCCTTTTGGTCTTTTTCTGTTCAACGTTATGCCGTTTGGACTAGCCAATGCTGCACAGAGCTGCCAGAGATTCATGGACGCGGTACTGCGTAGACTGGACTTCGTCTTCTGCTATGTTGACGACATCTTAATCTCCTCACGAGACGAGAATGAACACCGCTAACAACTAGACCAGGTGTTAAAGTAGACTGAAGAAGAAGAGACTGAAGATACACAGCCTCAAAATCAGTCTTGCTCGGTCAATCCGAGGTTGACTATCTGTGCTACAGAATATCCAGCACTGGCACCCAGCCTCTAACGCACCGCATCCCAGGAATCACATACTTTCCAAAACCTGCGAACAGGACCGAACTTCGAACGTTCATAGGTATTATAATTTTTACAAGAGGTTTATTCCACAGGCCACACAACCGCAAGCTACCCTAAACGCCTTGACCGCTAGAACCAACAAAAACAATAAACGTAGACGCCACCTTGTTGTCACATCCGGCTGAAGGAGCTATACTCATCTTGGTCACGGGCGTCTTAGACACCGTCGCTGACGTGGCACTTGAACAAATAATCAATGGAAAAAGGGAGCTTTTGGGTTTCTTTTCAAAGATATTAAACCCCCAGAATCAGATACAGCACCTACGACAGGCAACTCACTGCAATGCAGCTCGTGGTTAATTTTTTCAGGCACATGCTCAAAGGCAGGGAAACAGTGATGTATACAGATCACAAACCTGTAGCGACTCAATAATAATTTATGTAATTATAATAACTTATTATTTCGTCTAGTTTTGTTTAACTTGATTTATTTACTCATTTTATCTTCGCCCACCAAAAATGGAATTTGATGTAACAATTCAGTAATAAGTAAGGCAATTATAACAGATTAGTTTATATAGATTTTTACTTGTTAAATAATATTTTATGAGTTTCAACGTTATTTACGAAAATAAAATTCACGTCCAAACAGGAAAGTTCTTGTTGAACTTTCTACCTTTGTTCATTCATCGCGCGTGACACTCCTAGCAGTCGCTGGGCAAATTTAGGCAGCCCGGTAAAACAAGGAACCATAAAAATTCGAGAACCCTCTCGAATATTCGAGAAAACTAACAAATTGTTATATAAGCAACGGACGAGGGACGCTCCCTCTCAGTTGTTCACAAGTCCCAAAATTGTACGCGTCGCGCGCTCTACGGATGTAAAGTTTCAGTTAAAATAAAGACTCTATTTTTTATACGATAAATGCACTCGCACTCATTTCTACTCCCAAATTGGTGACCCCGACGTGATCTAACGTAAATCGGGCAGTACGTGTGCGCGAATAAGTGGTTTTTGACATTTTTGTTCAGTGACTTTTGACATTTTTCTTTGTGAGAGAGTTAAGTGACATTGTTTTTAGTGATATTTTGGGATTTTAATAACAGTTATTCGAAATGTCTAATTTATCGGACACGCAATCAGCTTGGCTGAAATCGGGCGCGTTGACGGCGGAACAAAGTGCCGCGATCGAGAAGGTGTTGCTGGGTGTCGCCGACACAACACCCGCGACCGATGCAACGCGCACAGCCTCTGGGGACGAGCCGCGCGACATCAATTTGGCGGAGAGGAAGTACAAACCACCGGAATTCACCGAAGAAGATCCGGAGCTGTGGTTCCTGCTCCTCGACCGGAATTTCAGTGCCACTCGAATGCGGAGCGACGCTTCGAAGTTCGACATAGCGTTGAACGCGCTACCGGGCAAAATCGGGCTCGAGTTGAAGGACCTGCTAGCCAACCCCCCGGCAACCGCTTTGTACGGCACACTGCGGCGCACAGTGACGCAGCGCTTCGGTACGTCGACGGAGGAGAAAGTGCGTCGCTTCTTGGCCAAAGAAGAATTGGGCGATCGAAAACCGTCCGCGTTCCTGCGTCACCTCAGGATCTACGTTGGCAGCGGCGTAAAGGACGAGGTCTTGCGCGAGGCATGGACCAGCCGGTTGCCGCAAAACATGCAGATGTTGCTGGCGGGACATAAGGACCTGGCGACGGACAAATTGGCAGAAGTCGCGGATGCCATGATGGAATATTCTCGTCCCTCGGCGAACATCAACGCCGTTGCTAGATCGTTCAGCGACGCCGTTAGCCCGCGTCACGAGCACTCAGACAGCGCGCTGCTCGAAAAGATTGAGCAGCTACAGCGGCAAGTAAGTGCGCTGAGCACCGGCACGCGCGGCAGGTCAGTGACTAGGGGGCGCGCAAAATCGAGGACCCGGTCGGCGAGCCAAGTAAAAAAATTTGATAAGTGCTGGTACCACTTTAAATTCGGAGACAAGGCTCAGAAATGTGTACCACCCTGTGCATACAGGCCCGCGGCGGGAAACTAGGTGACCGATCGCTCATGGCGACGAGCGATCCGGCGTCATTAACTAGTCGCCTGTTCGTTACCGACCAAAACTCGAAACAGCAGTTTTTGGTAGACACTGGGGCGGATCTTTGTGTTTACCCCAGAGCGTACATGAGGGGGCGCTTAATCAAATCGGATTATGCACTTACGGCTGCGAACAATACCAACATTGCTACGTACGGTACGACGACATTGGCACTCAATCTCGGGCTTCGGCGTGAACTGATCTGGCGTTTCGTCATCGCTGACGTAAGTAAACCCATCATCGGGGCAGATTTTATCCGGCACTACAAGCTTCTCGTGGACCTGGCTAATCGTCAATTATTAGACACAACAACCGCGATTACAGCGAAGGGCCAGCTGGACACCAAACCTGGGGCCAGTATCAAGACAGTCACGGGCAGCTCCCCCTATCACTTATTGTTACAGCAGTACCCTGACTTAACCCGTCCGGAAGGGGTCATTCGGACACGCAAGCACGATACGCTGCATTACATCAATACTACTACTGGCCCTCCAGTTACAAGTAAATACCGGCGATTGGCACCGGATAAGTATATTATCGCAAAACGTGAATTCGATAATATGCTTAAGCTGGGCATCGCACGGCCCTCCAAAAGCCCGTGGGCCTCGCCATTGCATCTCGTACCCAAAAAAGATAACGGGTGGCGCGCTTGCGGCGATTACCGGGCCCTCAATGCCCGCACAGTGCCGGATAAGTACCCAGTCCGGCACATTCAGGACTTTTCTCAGGCTCTCCGGGGAAAAACTATTTTCTCCACGTTGGACTTGACCCGGGCATACCACCAGGTTCCCGTCGCTGAAGAGGACATTCCGAAGACAGCTATAATCACACCATTTGGATTATTCGAATTTCCATTTATGAGCTTCGGGCAGCGCAACGCTGCGCAAACCTTCCCGCGATTTATCGACGAGGTATTACGAGGCTTGGACTTCTGCTTCGTATACCTCGACGATATTTTAATTGCGTCCAGATCACCGGAGGAACACTTGGAGCACCTGAGGATAATCTTTAAAAGATTACAGGACTATGGCCTACTCCTTAACACAACTAAATGTGTTTTTGGACAGGAAGCCGTTACCTTCCTGGGGCACGAAGTGACCGCAGCAGGTATTAGCCCACTTTCGGAGAAGGTCGACGCCATCCGGCAGTTTCCTAAACCCAGCAACGCCAAAGAACTTCGTCGTTTCATCGGCATGTTTAACTTCTACAGACGCTTTGTGCATAAAGCTGCGGGTTTACAGGCGCCGTTGAACGAACTTCTCAAAGGGAAAATCAAGGGGCGCGCACCAGTGACTTGGAACCCTGGAGCAGAGGAGGCATTCGAGACGTGCAAGCAAGCGTTGGCAGACGTCGCGCTACTGGCACACCCTGCCGCCGAAGCCAAGTTGGCCCTCGTCACAGACGCATCCGACACCCACACCGGAGCCGTACTTCAGCAGCTGGTGGACGGAGCCTGGGAACCACTTGGTTTTTACTCTAAAAAGTTGAGCACCTCCGAGGTAAAGTACTCAGCGTACGACCGTGAATTCCTCGCCATCTACCGGGCGATAAAGTATTTCCGGTATATGGTGGAGGCGCGCGAGTTCACGGTATACACGGATCAAAAGCCTATTACATTTGCATTTCGGCAAAATTCGGAGAACTGTTCGCCGCGACAGTTCCGACATCTGGACTTTATCGGCCAATTTACTACCGATATACGACACATCTCCGGAAAAGACAATGTAGTGGCTGATGCACTCTCTCGCGTCGAGACCATAGGCAACACCATCGATTACGAAGCGCTCGCGACGGCACAAGAAGAAGACAAGGAACTGAAGGACTTTTTGCAAAAGGACACAGGACTGCAGCTTCGACGTATACCGATTCCCGGCAATAAGTCTCTGCTTTATTGCGACATTTCCACAACAAATGTTAGACCGTGGATTACGAAGCAATTCCGGCAGAGGGCGTTCAACACAGTACACCAGCTCTCGCACCCAGGTGTTAGGGCAACTGAGAAACTGGCAACTGAAAAGTTCGTCTGGCCATCTATCAAGGCGGATATCAGGACTTTGGCTAAGGCTTGCCTACAATGCCAACGGTCAAAAATCAACCGGCATGTCCACTCTCCCTTAGGCGAATTTCAAGGACCAAGCAGACGGTTCGAGCACGTACATATGGATATCGTCGTGCTACCTTCGTCAGAGGGTTACAAATACTGTCTAACATGCATAGACAGGTTCACTCGATGGCCCGAAGCATATCCCATGCGCGACCAGGAGGCACCCACAGTAGCGCGAAAGTTTTTGGAGGGTTGGATTGCGCGATTTGGCATACCAGCGCGAATCACCACAGACCAAGGGAGACAGTTCGAGTCTTGTCTGTTCAGAGAACTCTGTAAGTTGACAGGCGCGAACCATCTGCGAACGACAGCCTACCACCCGCAAGCGAATGGCATGGACGAGCGATGGCACAGACAACTCAAAGCAGCCATCCGTTGTCACGAGAACGACCGCTGGACGGAGTTGCTGCCAACAATCCTGCTCGGGATTCGAACAGCGTGGAAGGAGGACTGCAAGGCCACAGCTTCCGAATTGGTCTATGGTGAAACATTGAGACTACCTGGCCAATTTCTGGAATCCGGACGCGAAGGTCAAATGTTGACTTCAGAATTCGTTAAAAATCTGAAACAGCATTTTGACCAACTAAGACCATCTAAGGCTTCGCGTCATGGCAATAATTGTCGTCCGATTTTCATTTTTAAGGACCTGGAAACGGCTTCACATGTGTTCCTGAGACGCGATCAACCAGGAAACATGCTGGATAACCCGTACGAAGGTCCATTTGAAGTAATCGGAAGAGAGGGGAAAACGTTCGTCATCCGTGTAGGGCAGCACAACAGACGAGTCACAATTGACCGACTCAAACCCGCCTACATACTCGCGGAAGACAACGACGCTGAATCAACAACAACTGAAGAACACAACACTCCGATTGAAGAGAATAATAACGAACCAATCATGAGCCAAACAAACGTTCGAAATAAGCGCGAAAAGAGGAGAGTTCGATTTCCAGATCGTTTACAAGCGGGGTTTGGTTAAATCAATGTTTTTGATTTCCTCATTACATTCGTTCCTACAAAATTTGTACCAAGCTCAACGTCTTGTCTTGTTCCAAATTTTAGTATTATATCAGATTTTAATCTTATATCAAATTTTAACATTGTATCAGATTTTAATCTTGAATCAAAATTTTAATCTTGTAGCGAAATTTCAATCCTTTATCGAAATTTTAATCTCGTATCGCTTCTTTTATATCAATTTTAGCATTGTATCAGATTTTAATCTCATATCGAATTTTAACATTGTATTAGATTTTAATCTCAGATCAAAAATTTTAGTCTGTTAGTAAAATTTCAACCTTTTAGCGAAATTTTAATCTTGTATCGAATTTATTATAACCTAAATTCTGGCAGGGGGGTGATGTAGCGACTCAATAATAATTAATGTAATGATAATGTATTGTTTATCTAGAATTGTTTAGATAGATAAATAATATTCTAACTTTAGCTTCGCCCACCGAAAACGGAATTTGCTGTAGCAATTCAATAGTAATTTAAGCAATTATAACATGTAGATTTTTTAGCTTGTTAAATAATATTTCATCTGTTTAACGTTAGTTACGAAAAATAAAAATCCACGGCGAACAGAAGAATTCACGCCGAACTTTCCTGTTGGTACAAGAAGCAGGCGTGACATTCCTAGCAATCGCCAAAACAAGGAACAATAGAAGTACTGTTCTAGAGACGTCTCGAACACTCGAGAAAAAGTATCAAAAACTTATATAAACCGCAGAAGAGGGTCACTCCCTCTCAGTCATTCACAAGTCCCAAAATTGTACGCGTCGCGTGCTCTGCAAATGTAAAGTTAACGTTTTGGTTAAAATAAAGTCTCTATTTTTATAAATGCACTCGCACTCATTTCTACTCCCAAATATAAGATTGTAAATGAACAACAATAACATGAAGCTGACAAAAGATGTTTCATCTTTCAGATCTTGTATTATTCTGCAAACTACCCAAAACTGGCAATCTTACTCCGTTTCTCACCGTCTAAACACGCAATTACCAGTATCCACTGACCCTGTTCCCTTCCCCCCACGGGACTATCGTTACCTTATCTCCACCATTCTTTACCAAAAGAAAGAAGTATCGTTCTTCTTTCCGCGTGACCAGCCACAACTGACCAGCGCTTAGATTCAAATTAGATAGTAATGGCGGAGCCAGGGATAAAAAAGGCTCATGTCATTGTCCCGGGCTTATCCCGGGCGATCTCGCGATCGACTTAACCAAACGAACATTTCGCAGCGCGATAATGATCTCTCGAGTCTGGACCAGTTTGACGCGAAGCGAATCCACGACAATGCCGGATTATGCCACGTTGTTCAGCGAAAGAACGGTTTTATAATTATCCGCACGATAAATATTTTGACTTGTCCAGTGGTGCCGGGGAACAAATAGGGTTAAAGTACTTCGCATCTGCGGAGAGAAAAATTAAAAGAAAGAAATGAAGGAAAGGAAGAGAGTGCGCAGAAAAGAAGCGATTTCGGCCATTATGGGCCAAAGTCACCCTTGGCGACCCTCCTGTCGTTTCGTTACGCTCTTTTACTTCTTTTCTTTACTCGGGGACATACGATACGCCTTGACCGCACAGAATAAAGGGTGACTTTCCGAGGATTCACCCGTGAACGGATATGAGACTAATGACACCAGACGCACGGCAGTGACTTCGCTACCGAGAAGACATTGAGACGATTTGACAAGTCCGCACAGTTCGAGCTTTGTGGTATCCGCTAGGGTGCCATTTTTTATGTTTATTATGTGCCACTTGCTTTCCGATGATCAGAGAGGCTAAGACTAATTCAATAATGTTGATGAGAAAAGTTGTTGGATTTTAGGAAGACAATAGAAAAACGGAGCATTAAATTAGAACAGGGGTGTGTGGTCTGTAATGATGTCAATAAGCCAATGATAAATAATGGTTGAAGAATGTATGAGATAAACCTGCGAAAATTCACAAATTATCTTCTGTAGTCTGAATTTCTGTAACAGAAGTAAATGACGCAAGTTAGTAGAACATCTACATATCGTATCAAATTTGACTAAAAATTTCTCATCCATCATATCCCACCCATTACTTCAAATTGATCATTCAAATATTCTATTTCTTGATTCAGTGTCCCGCATCTAAATAAATCAATTCTGTATATACAGGAACAATGAAAATCAAGTCCAAACAAACAGTGACACATTTTCTCGTGTAAACAGAATCTGCGGGAAATGGTAATACATTCGTCATCATTTTCATCAATGGCTCTCGAGATGCAGGAGGATCTTCAGGGTGGTCGAAGAGGCCCTGAGGGTTATCGTATAAACTATGGATCATTAACCTGGTCGTGGATAGGGTATGAGATGAAAGTATCCTAGGCAGGCTAAGATTAATCGCTGCGTCCCCAGCGTGACAATATCGAGCAGCACATGTAACATCGACGATCCGTGATAAGGTATCAAACTTGACGTGTCAAACTTTGACCCCGACCACCGCCGATGTTGCCGGGGAATCGAAAATATATTTTACATGACGCGAGCGTGGAAGACAGTGACCCGAGATTGATTAAGCAAACTACATGGTGTGAATGGAAAAACAAGCTTGTAAAGATACAGGCAGGATAATCTGAAATTGGAAGAAATTCGACATTGTAAACAAACAATTCCTTCCAAAATATTTTTGTTTGGTTTCAGCATTGAAGATGTAAACAAAAGTATCATGGCATCAATGTTTATGTTTTGTATACAAACTTTAATTCCTTCATGAATATAAACAAATACGGAAACTCTAAGGTAAACAAATAGGTTAACATCTATTTGTTTACATTTTCGATTAAAAATTGTTTTGTATTTGAAGCTAATTGTAAACAAAATGATTCTGTAATATTAATAATCTGAACAAGTGGAGGAATAAAAAACTTGACCGAATTTATCTTGATAAAGTGAATCTTTACAAATCCTTTTATAAGAATGTAGTCCCTAAATTGACACGAGGATGTTGCAGTTGAGCATAATCTACGTGTAAATAAATCTTTGTTTCACTTTGTCTGGAAGGACAAACGAAAAGCAAACACTTTTCCCACATCAATTCTTTCG
>JABFQK010000054.1:0-15636 GCA_022816885.1 Trissoscelio sp. ZL-2020
TGACAGGTGGCTGCAGCTTCCTGGTTCAAGTTGTCACAAAAATGTCTTTTAACAGAGTAGAATTTATTTCCAAAAAATGGATACTTTCTCACCAACTCGACCGACCGTTAATAATTACTGAAGTATGCCACGAACCAGACCGACCGACAATATTTAATGAAACATACCACGAACCAGACCGACCGACAATATTCTTTCTTTCTGCGAAGTTGGTGGCTAAGACTTATCGAACAGGAGTGTGTCAAGCGACATTGGAACTACTATATTTATCACTCTGTTTCCCTCTTTTTCCGAAATTGGGCCCCACCTGTTTTTCGTCAGGTTTTGTAGGAGTGAGGGAAATGTATTCCTAGGAAAAGTTCTAAGAGAAGGGAGAAAATTAGGATGGAAAATGGGTGGGAAAGATTTGATGCGCAAGGCCCAGTGCGTGGACCCGGGCGCGCTCATTGGTTTTTTGGGGTGGTGCCTAAAACAGAATGTCGCTTTCTCCTTGCGTGCCTGAGAAGGTCAACGCTTCATTAGTTATGATCTTTTTTGAAACGATTTTCCGCCTTGTCGGAAATTTATGAGATAATAAAATGTAAACGGGAAAGTCCCAATTTCTTATCTCTTTTGTACATAGATTTTAGAAACTTTTGAAGGCCAGCAAAAAAAGGCTACAACTTTATGGCAAGTTGCGACATGTCCTTTGTAAATTAAGGCTTAAAAAGAGAAAAAAGGCCAAGTTTCCAAATCAATAAAAATGTTTATGATCTTTTATGTTTCTTTTTTCATAACTTTCCAAATGTAAAAATAAAAGAAATAAATGAGAAAGTTGATTTAACATTTCTGTTTTTGGCTTAAAAAAAAAAAGGAAAAATATGTAGGCCTTTTCTGGGACTACATGACACCCCCGGATTTTAAAAAACGAATTTATAATCGTGACTTGTTACGATTACTAAATTCGATTTTAGATAGATAGAAAAAAGAATCAGAGATGATAATTAAAGTAGATATGTATATATATATATACGCGTTTGTGAATTGAAATTGTACGAGAATATCAATTAGAACTCTGCAGACCTGTCAACCCTTTTTTGTTTCCTCCAATATCTTATGTACTAAATTTTGCTTAATTATATAATTTCAATTGCCAATGAATTATTTCGAAAAAGAAAAAATTTTAAATTTATATTAGTCATTTTTAAATAATTTATATCATATAATTGATTGGCTACTGAGTTTGTAACTTAATTTTAAATTATACATAATTTATAATTCATCTTGAGTTTTACATGTTTCGATGAAGAAGCTGTAGAATTTTGAAGTTCCGTACCGTAACGAATTGGGAAGAATTGATCATTGGCACGTTCTGAGTTTCAAACGAGCCGAAATTCCAGTTGCAGCTGTTGGGCCTTTCCATTAAGATATTGTTATGACAGGCGTTGAAAAGATCCTTGTTTGCGACGAATGCCTTGTTGAATAGCCATTGTCTTATCTTGGGTTTTCCCCTGGAAAGATTCCTTAGGCGGCTCCTTAGATGCGTTTCAGCTGTTCACAATATTGCGAATAAAAATATTTTTACTTACCATTATTTAAATAAATTTAAATAATGTTAAGTTTACATAGAGAAATAGGGAAGATTAAGGTTTCATCTTATATTTTATTCGATTAATATAAGAATTATCTCCTTTTTCTTTTATACAAAAAATGTTTTCATTCTGATATCGCGGTTAGGAGAGAAAAAAAAAAATTCTCTCTTTGTTTTTTTTTATATTCAGAACTAATTCGTTCAATTTTATCTTCTTTTCGAGAAGAGATCGTCAGAAATGCATGAATATATTTTCTCTTATAAGAGAATAAACAATTTTGTGTTTAATTGTTTCAAATAAATTAATATATTCTTCTTTTTTTTGTAATTTATGAAAGAGAAAATATTTAAAGGTTTATAACGAAATTCAGATAAATTTTTTCTTCAAAAAAAAAGATTTAGAATTTACCATTTATCTTCTTGTAAACTTTTCTAATTAATTTTGACAGTTATTCTTATGGTTGATAAACAAACCAAATTTTATCATATCCTTTATTCATTCAAGACCAAAATTAAGAGTAAATTTTTTTGAAAAAGATATTATCGTTATTTGTTTAAATTATGATTCATTAAACATTTGTATTTATTTTTTTTTTGTTAACATGGTCTGATATAAGTTATGTTTCTTTTCGCTAGCGTGCGTTGTGATTTCGATTAATCGATCGCTTGGCGCTGCTTTTTCCAAAAATGATTTATTTCTATATCTTTAATTACAAATATGTATTTTTGTTTTGTTAAAAAATGTGTAACAAGAATTTTTATCATTTGTTCTAGATAAGTCATATATATATTCTCATAATAAAAAGAAATGTTATATAAAAAAAAATTTAAAAAGAGGAAGAGAAATTCTCAATTAAATAATTTTAATCTTTATATTAAAATTCAGAATAGGGTGCTAGAGAAATGAATTTGTTCTTTCGTAAGATTTTTGGAAAGGATGTTGTCAATAGACATTCTTTCTTGAGAACAATGGCTTTGTTCTCGAGATATTTAGTTAAGATTCAATAAGAAAAATGTTTTATATAAGATTAAAGAAAATTTTAATTGTTTAAAAATGTCATTGAAATCTATAAATTTTCTCAACGAATTTTTAAGTAAACGATTAATTTTCATTCCCTCATGATAAATATTAGTAAAGGGTTAATAATTGAAATTGTTGTGTTTACTAAAGTAAACAGAAATTATTCAAGGACATGATTAAAAAACCTTGTTTTGTTAACTGCATGGTTTTTGTATATAAAAGAGTGAAAATTGACATGAAAATTGTTGTAATTTTATTAATAGTTCTTGTCAATGATAAACGTGAATAATATAACCGTTCAATCATAAGATTTCATTTTTCAGAGTTTTCATGTATTTGCTTCCAAACTGGACTTTACATTAGGCATTAGTGAGAGTGAGATGTATCCCGTTGGTTAGACGAAGATAGAGTAATGTTATTGGGATTTGCTGTACCTCAGTCAAATGTTTATATTAAACTAATTTCTCAACCATTTTATATTATAAATCGTAATAATAATCACTTAGTTGAATGCTAACATATATCAAAAGTGAACTTCTTTATGAAGAGAAAAATGACATGTGGTATTAGAATTAATTAATTTTTTTTTTTTTTTTAAAAAAAAAGAAAATTCAATTAACATTTTAGTCCATTTAACATTTTATTAGATTAATTTATTATTCTAATTGATTTATCAAGAAATATTAATATAATTTTTAAATTAATTTCAAGATTTTTATTTTTGTTATGTGCCATTAGTTAAACAAGGATAGATACATTAAAAAGGAATTTTGTTCGTAAAATCAAGAAGATGGATTTTTTAAAATAAAATCACATTTTAACAAAGTTCAATAATTCAAGAAAAACAATTTAAAATGAGGTTTATAAATTGTCTTTACTTTAACTAAATTGTTCATTTATATACCTTGTTTTCAAAGAAAAACATGTATAAGTTGAATGGAAAATTTTATAAAGGCAACCTTATTTGTCCATTAAGAATTTAGTTCTCAATCTCATCGAAAGGAATAGATTGACATGACGTAAAACATTTTGTGTTATTAAAATTCAATAAATTATACCAAAAGTTTTACGTGCGAAAAATGAATATTCTATGATACACATTATAAGTACCATTTAGGCCACTGCAAGGTTTTTCAGGAATTAATGAGTTCTCCATTTTAATTTTTTATTATTTTTTTTTTCATAATTACGAGAGGCAAATGTTACTCTAACAAAAGGGCCTTATTGTTATATATATTGCTATGATTTTAAATGATTACTTATTACAAGTCTTCACCTAAAAATCTTTATTATTATTACGCTATTTATTTTAAATGATTATTTTGTTTTTTAAAGATATGAACGTAACGAATCTCATTGATTACTCCTTCACCTTAATAACAAAATTACTCTTAAGAATATTAACCATCACCAATTTATTTATTTACTAAAATACAACTATAAGAATATCAACCATCACCAATTTATTTATTTATTCTTAGTATAATAACATTTTAATCTTAGATAAAATTGTTTTATTATATGGATTTATATTTATATAGTATTTAATTATTAATTATAATTATTTAATAAGATTAGTTTTCCAAAAGATGAATAAGAAATAGGTTAAGTTTCCTTTTTTTTCTTTTGTTTTTCATACAGAATTTATAGATCTAAAGAAATGAAAGAAATATTGTACAAGTAATTTCATGAATGTTTTTCATCCTAAGATATTTATGTATTTGATACTTAAATTTCTGACAGACTTTCATTTCCTACTAACAGAAAATTTAATTATGTAGGGCTAAGATATTTATTCATTTATTTATTACATTTTACATATTGTATATTTTTTTATTAAGAAGATTATTAGAGCGATTTCTCATAAAAGAATTCAAAAGGTCGTATTAAATGATTTTAATCTTGAGTTTGATAAGTAATTACAAAGGGATCCTCTTCAGAGGTATAATAAGATCCTGTGGCAATATTTGAGGAGCAGATATCGCATTCAAAAACATGCCGAATGTTAAAGAGATTTTCTCCACATACAAGACAATTAAATTGAGAAAAATCCTCAATGACATGAATAGCATGATAATTAATTACTATATCCCCAATAGCTTTACAATCATTTGTTAGACAATGATAAGTATCTTCCCAGGAAACTACTATAGGACTTTTTTTTAATTGTACGCAGAATAAAAGGTCTGAAATAGTCATTTTAAAAAAAAAATTTTCTTTTTTTTTTTTCAAATTAGGTTAATAAGCTCAATATAAATTACTGATATAACTTACCAAATTGTGAGTGGTTGCAACAGAATAGTAAAAACAAGCTTAGGTCTGCCGTTTGATCCTTTGACTATTTAGGATTTATGATTCAGATCTGAATGAAATGAAATTCAAACATTATAAGATTAAATAAATGGAATAAGAATTTTAACAGATAAGCATTGTTTATAAGATCAATATGAAATTTCAATATAAGATAATGAAGCTCAAAAGATATTAATTATTAGCAATATAAGGCATGATTTAGTTTATGCAATGATATTAATATAGATAGTAAGCTTATTACTAGAAAGCAAATTAACCCTTACCAATTTATATATGAATATTTTAGTTTAATTATTAATACTTAATGTTAGAAGTTATTTTATAGTTTTACCCTTTCCCAAGTTATAACATACTAAGAGTTAGTCAAATTTTTAATCCTGAAGAAGTGATTAGTAATCAATTATCCTAATTTAAAATAAGAAGTTTTATTATTAGTCGTTTCTGAAGTAGGTGTTAATGTAGGGTAGCTAGGTGGTGGGACGCATTCTTGGTTAGCTGAATTCCTTTCTTCTGTTGGAGGTATTAATGGTTCTTGTGTAGTGATTTCTTTTAACTCTTGATCTTCCTTCCCTTCCTTTTTCTTGGTTTCCCGTTTTCTGCCTAGTGATACCACCAGTGTAGTGATAGAATCCCAACAAGCGGCTATCAAATGCAAACTAAAGCCATAAATACTATATATCACGTAGCCATGTGCAATTGTATCAATAACAAACTTGATAAGCCGACACAACATATATATACCAATCAATCCTGCACTAGCTGTTCCGAACCCAACTACTCCACTCCAAAACTTATTCCATGTCTCCTTGGCTATATTTGCAATAGCTTCTGTGTCTATAATCTTGTTTACAGTCATTCTTTTTTGATCCGTCGGGGGCATTCCGTACAATCCTCTGGCAACTTCGTTGATAATGGTAGGTTTCTCAACTGGAAACATTAAATGTGTTCTCAACCTATCGAGATCTTTAGTAGAATAAATCCCTCCGTTGGCAAGGTTTCCTGGACTATTATAATGCCAAGTAACTTTAGTCATAGGTTGCAGCTCCATAGGATTAAAAGTGAGTTCAGGTTTCTGACCTTGACCAATTATTTTGTACCACCCTTGGTCGAATTTAAACATAGCAGGTACCAATCTGTCACAATCAATTTCTGTACCTCGAGATGTAATTACTCTGGATTTGGAAGTGAGGAAATATGGTTTCTCATTCCAAGTTATGGGAAACTCTTGGTAACACCCTTTAACATCGCGATGTGTTACCTTAACTTTAGCACACTGAATTATGTGAGCAACTTCACCACTTGCCATGGCTAGATATCCAGGTCCTTTCATAACAACATAGGCAAAATGCTCTGGATCTTCTTTAATCGTCCCCAATGCATTTTGGATAATTTCTCTCTCCAGTTCACATTGCTGCATTAAGATGTCGATATAGAGTCGTTGAATTTGTGTTCGGATGTGTTTCTCTGAGTATACGAATTTAGAATTAACATATGTGAACATGTCCAAGTCTTGAGTTAGTAGACTTTTGCGCTTAGCTACAGCTTCACCATTTGGAACTTCTATAATAAAAAGTTTTGGATGCTCTGTCTTATGCAAGGTATATCCACATTTGCGTATAGATCCGGTGTCTCTCAACGCGAAAACCATTTCTCCGGATGCTACCGTATATACCGTTTCTTTTATCTTCAAATTAGTATTTTCTAGCTTTGTAGCTTTTCCGCTGTATAATAACCCATATTCCCTAAGCTCGCACTCTTGATGGTTAACTGGATCCCAAAACGCTTTTCCTCCATATGGTTCTATACAGCTTCCTTCTGCATAATCACATTTGCTTCCTTCAGGTAGGATGAGTTTGCTTGAGGGTAGATCAACTAGAGCGTTATAACTTTTCAACGTTACCTTGATTGTTCCAGTGACAAAGACATTGCTCCATGTTCCGTAGTCATCAGAATAAGTAGTCCCTGAACATTCTCCATTTATCTTGACAGATCCTGCCAGAACTACTGGAAAAGCTCGAGTTTGATTTATTTTTAAAGTATCTAAAAGTATATAACTACCATAATGCCACTTTCTCGCAGTGTGCATTTCCTTACAAGTATCTTTTGAAACGGGAAAGTCATATTCAATATCCCCATTAAAAACGTCATAATTAATGGACCAAGCACCACAGTAAGAGATATGTCTCCTTATTTCTACTCTACAGTCTATAACCTGAGCCTCGTCGTAATTTGTTAATTGTAACAATTCAACATTTACATCTTGGCTCGTTAGTTCTGGTTCAGCTATGTCACAAGGACCTACGTTAAGCAAAGATATAGTAGTAAAATTGATACTTGGGGATTTGCAATCATACCCTATGAGTCCGTGAATGGATGAGAACAGAGACACATAGACCAACACCAGTAGAAACGTCTTTAACTCCATCTAGAATTTTTATGATCAAAGATTTATATATTTTTGATATATTAAGTAAAGAGTTAATAATATCTTATTTATTATCTTATCTATAAATATAGAATAAGGAATTAGTTATTTATCGACATTTCTCTCTTTCTACCATCTAGTGATAACCGTCAATTCCCTTCTACCGAGTATAGTATGTTCACTTTTCAACCATTCCTCTATACACTCTCTACAATTGTGAGCAGGTCGAATTTTTAAAAGTGGTTTTTTACATTGCATGCAACGAATTGGTCTAGCTATAGTAGCTATAGAATGCCAACCATGAATCTTATTAAACCGATTCTGTACAACAGGTTCAAGAGTTGCAAAACAATCTATACAACAAAGGTTTCTACGATGATAATATAAAAAATGAATATTTCTCTCAATGGTATAACATATCATTATTAATAAAGTACGATACGTGTCTGGATATCTAACAGGCAGGACTCCATCTATTGGTCCCTCTGGGTACTCTGGTATTAAATCACCTCCTTCTGGAATTTGCATGGTCGTTCTGTTGAAGATGATTTCATTATAATTTTTGAATGTTTTGCCTCTTCCTGGTTAAAAGGTCTAAAACTTGTATGGTAGTGAGATGAGATTTTTTGCAACTAAACCAATAATGAATTTTTCTGGCATTTGCTAATGCACATACTCCAGCGGGTTTTATTGCATGTAATGAGCATTTCTCGCCATGGCTAGGCATTTCTCTAAATGAGGGTAGCCATGAATAAACTTCCAGATTAATAATAGTACAATTGCAAAGTTTTTCCAAGAAATGTCGTTTCTCGTGACCCCGAGTAAATATATTTTGGGTCTTCTGAAGTAAAATCCTCAATTCTCTCATAGTTTCAAGATAATTAGAGCTCCCATCCTCCCAATTCAAGAGGTGATAATTTTTTGAGAGCCAGTTATTAGTTTTTTGAGATTTCCATTCCAAATCAGTAAATGGAACTGGGGGGCGAAAAACCCAGTGTCCTAACATCAGAAATTCGTAGTCGACGGACAAAATAGCGATTTCTTTAGGAAGAAAACGACCAGCGAACATAAATCCCTGCATGTCGATAACGAAGTTCATCTGTAATTTAAATAAATTGTTGCTATAGACCTTCTATTACCAATGAAACGTCCTGTTTAGACTAGGATGTAATTAAGAAATGATTTTCTCAACTACGTGGTTTAAATGAGTAGAAACTATGAAGTAAGAACAATACAATAACTTTATCCTCAATGGGAAATATCGAAATTGCTAAAGTAGAAATGGTAAGAATAATTAATTAGTAGATTAAAGGATTCTGTGATAGTTTCCCCAATTAAAAAATGAGTTAGATACTCACCTGAAAACCAATATAAATATTTTAATTTTCTACAACTGCCAAGGACGTGAATATCCCTGAATTGCCAAAGAGTACCGATTTCGGCGAATAATTTGATTAATTGAAATTAATAACCTCTCCAGTCTAAATTTTGTTTAGTTTTCATTGTTAATCAGAGAATTCTTCATCGTCTGGTACAAAATAGGAATGTTTTAGTCTATCTGCTGATACTACATTGTGTTTACCCTTAATAAGTATTTTTATTCTTTTGGGATCCAATACTTCCACAATTTTATGGGGTCCAGTGTAATGGTCACCAAATTTTCCCAATTTTAACCCCTTTTTCAAGAATACATAATTCCCTGGAATAAATTCATAAGGGTGTACTTTTCTGTCATAGTATTCTTTAGACTTTTCCTTGGCGGTAATGAGATTTTTCCTAGCAGATACTTGTAGGTTATGTAATCTGGCGACTAGTTGAATCAAATACTCGTCATATGTCTCCAACTGTTCCCGAGGGGGTAATGATAAATATGAGGGTAAAGTGGCAATTTTTCCGAATACCAATTCAAAGGGAGTATACTTGGTTCCTTCATGAACAGAAGTATTAAAGCTAAACATACTGAGTTCAAGATATTGATCCCATTGTGGATCTTGATTTACAAATTGTTTCAGATATTCCACCAGTACATGATGCGAACGTTCTAATGATCCATTACTCTGTGGATGAAAGGCAGTAGTCTTATACTGCTTGATGTGCATGATTTTGGCTAATTGCTTCATCAATGAACTTATGAAATTTCTGCCCTGATCCGTAAGGATCGCTTTTGGACTACCATATACACAGATAACCCGTTTTACCAATGCTTCTGCTACCGATGAGGCAGTTCCATCAGACATAGGGATTCCTATACAATATTTAGTAAGCAAACACTGGAACGTAAGAATATATTTATTTCCTGCTTTAGTAATAGGGAACGGTCCAACCATATCCATAGCACATTTTTCAAAAGCTGTTCCCGGAGTATCTGTAATGGTCATAGGTTGTCTAGTTGGAACCCTAGTTAATTTTTTCAATTTGCAAGCAAGGCAATGATTTATATAATTTAATATGTCATCTCTCATTCCCTCCCAATAATAATTGGTTCTAACCCTTTCATATGTTTTAAGATTACCCTTGTGTCCTCCCAACAGACTATTATGGGCTTCTTTTATTATATTGAACCTTTCTGCCATAGGGGGGTGAGTGACTATTCCTTCGCAAACAGTAACCTTACAATTTACCTTTCTGAATGTCCTTTCTATGACATCTAGGACTTGGTTCCATGCAATTCCATTGAGTGACCTAACCCGCGCTATACTGAAGGTTTTAATATCATTTTTAATTATTAACTCTCTCAATTTTCGAATTGATTGTAGGAGTTTTTCATAAGTAACTTCAGAGTCAAACGTTTCTCTATCGACTGTGTATAATCCAATATAATATTTTTGTCCCTTCTTGTAATACTTCAGATATCCCAAGTTATTATGACTAAAATGTCCGATTTGTTTCTTTTTAGCACATGCCTTAGACTGATCGTCATAAGGTTTACCTTGAGTATCTAAAAAATGTACTAAATTATCTCTTCTCATGGATAAGGGATCTCGTGAGATATATATGTTGGTACCTTCTATTACCTTTTCCAATAAGGTTAAATCAGTTATTTCATTTTCACATTCAACATAGGAATCTTCTGAACTAGTTACCCTTGCATTAGGAAATTGAAAGTCATTTCTGGGTATATTCCTTTCATACAAGTTTACTTCTACAGGTAACTCATTTATTTTATATGGGTGACCACTTATTGACTTATGACGGAAAACATCATTATTATCAGACAGAACTGAATTATTATCATCATTATTTGACGAAAAGAAATTATTATCAGACAGAACGAAATTATTATCAGACAGAACATCATTATTATCAGACAAAACTGACTTATTATCATCATTATTCGACAGAACTAAATTATTATCAGACAGAATGAAATTATTATCAGACAGAACATCATTATCATCAGACAGAAATGAATTATTATCATCGCGATTTTTAGGGTCTTGAATACCTGCGGATTTGGATTTCTTCTTTCCTTGAGAATCCTTGCGTTTAGAGTATTTCCCTTTCTCAATATCATCGATTCTATTTTCCTGAGTAGGATTTTTATTTTTCTTTCTTCGTTTTTCGTTCTCTTTTCTTTTCAAACTTTCCTCATATAGGAGACCTTTCTGAGTAGGAATTATATTCCTACGAGGTCTTTCCTTAATTATATATATTGGACTGTGTTTGTCCTCCAATTCATCTCTATCTATTGGATTTCTAGACAAACAGTCAGCATTTACGTTTCGTTTACCGGCTTTGTGGATTACATCAAACTCATATTCTTCTAACTTCAGGCGCCATCTTGTCAGGCGACTTGTTGGATCCTTAGAATTACGCATGCTTACTAAAGGTTTATGGTCAGTTATAACTGTAAATTTTCTGCCATATAAATAGGGTCTAAATTGGTCTACACAATGAAGAATGGCAAGAGCTTCCTTTTCATAAGTCGAATACCTTTGCTCTTCCTTTTTCAAAGTTCGTGACAAATAAGCAATGGGCCTATCCTTCCCCACAGGACCTTGACTTAGTATTCCTCCTATTGCATAGTTAGAGGCATCTGTAGTCAAGAGAAATGGTTTAGAGAAGTCAGGATAAGTTAACACCGGAGATTCACATAATTTTTCCTTAAGGGTGATGAAAGCTGCTTCTTGATCTTCTCCCCATATGAAAGGAGTGTCGTTCTCAATCAATCTTAACAAAGGCTTAGTGATATTAGAGAATTTATGTATGAAGCTTCTATAATATCCAGCCATTCCCAGAAATTGCTGTATATGCACTACTTTCTTGGGCCTCGGGAATGCGGTTATTGCTTCTATCTTTTTAGGATCTGGTAGGATTCCTTTATCGGAGATTATATGTCCCAAGTACAATACTTCCTTACGTAAGAAGGCACATTTCTCGGGCTGTAACTTGAGATTCGCATTCCTCAGCCTATCTATCAGTTTGTGATATTTTTCCCTATGTTCCTTCAAAGTTTTAGCATAGATAACAATATCATCCATATAAACAAACAATTCACTGCCTTGTAATCCCGAAAGAACTACGTCCATTAATCTCTGAAAGGTGGAAGGGGCTCCTTTTAGCCCAAAGGGCATTCGCACAAACTCGTAGTGCCCATGACTGGTAGAGAATGCAGTTTTATGGCTATGTTCCGGATTCAGAGCTACCTGATGGAATCCAGAGCTTAGATCAAATACACTGAAGTACTTTGCTCCTGCTAACTGGTCAAATATCTCTTTAATCAGAGGAATAGGATACGAAACGTCTTCAGTTTTTTGGTTCAGCTGCCTAAAATCCAAAACCAAGCGCCACTTTTTCTCTCCTTGAGCATTAGCCTTTTTTGGAACTATCCATATAGGAGTATTATAAGCAGATTTAGAGGGTTTGATTATTTCGTCTTCTAGTAATCCTTCTACCTGTCGATTAAGTTCATCCTTCAAAGCTGGAGGAAACCTGTATTGACGTACATTTATAGGAATGTTATCGGTAGTAGGAATATCATGCTGAATTTCATTGGTGCAAGTGAGTTTTTCTCCAATCAAATGAAAACAATCACTGCTTTCCTTAATCAAGTACTCAGCTTCCTCTTTCTCTTCCTTTGATAATATATCTAAATTTATGAACTCCAAGACCTTCTGAGCACGTTTATTTTGATTGGTAACAGGATCATCATTCCTTCCTGCTACCTTTTTACCCTTTCTTTCTGCATTATTCCCTTCAACATTAGCAACCTTACATATGGCTTGTTTACATGGGAGCTCAACAGGAGGACAATAAGGATGACAGACGGACGGGCAAATATACTCAGAGCAAGTGGGCTCTTTAATAACTTCCCTAGTCCCTTCGTATTCCTGCAATTCCAGAATGGGCTGTTCCAGATTGACCTCATTTTCAGTAGTATTAAATACTGGCACATAGATTTTGTTACCATAATTAGTAACTAGACATTGACCAGTAAAAACCCCTGGTTCGAAATCAAAGCGGGGAATATACCCTTCCTCTAGCTTTGTGGGTTGAATGTCAATGCATACCACCTTTTTAATTCTTGGGGATAATTTTATTTTCTTTTTAACGAATGGATATTTCCTACCCTTTAGAATAAAGCATTTCTCTGCATAGTTAATTTCAGCAGAATGCTGGTCGAAAAATTCCGAACCTAAAATACCTCCCTGATCTATAACAAAATCATTTGGTACTACTTGAAAATTGGTATTTAATCCCATGAAGTTGAGCTTAGCTTCTCCAAGCGTATATACGGATTGGCTAGTAATTCCGCTCAATTTCAATATAAAATTTTTGTCTACTTTAATGTCTGGGGTCAAGAATTTTTCTTTGATTAGATTGGGTGCTGCTCCAGTATCTAATAATAACTCGAAAGTATCCGCGATGGTGACTCTAATAGAAGGGGTAATGCCCGAAGGACTAAGTTTAATATTCTTATTAATCATTATTCTTCTACCTTCACTTGGCTGATGGTTGGTTTCATTTCCCCCCCTTGTTGGGGGGCAGGCAAGTTTCCCTGCCTGACATTGTTCCAATATTCTCTAGTGCGACATTCTCTCAGGACATGCCCTGGTTTCTTACAATAATTACAAGTTATTCCATTACTCCCCATGTTCGCATTGTAAGGAAAAGACCGATTATTCTGAGGAAAGGAATTTCCCGAATTTTGTGAATTTTTCCGAAAACATCTTGATATATGGTGCCCTTCCTTTTTACAGTAGTCACAAATAACTCCGTACTGATTTGCACCTTGGATTTTTGAATTATTATTTCGTCTACATTGACGAGCTTCGTGACCTTCCTGATCGCATAACTGACATTTAATTATATTCTTTCTGCAATTTTTCGCAGTATGCCCATTTTCCTGACATAATTGACAAATCATCTGATTCTTCAAAGCGTAGCAATTCTGCATAGTATGTCCTTCTTTATTACAATTTTGACAAGTAATCCTCATAGTATTAGCTGTTACAACCTTAACCTTAGCTGCGTTTCTGCACACGTCAGCGGTGTGGTTGGATTTTTTGCAAATCTGACAGGTGGTCATTTTCCTGCATTCATTTGCAGTATGACCCTGTTTCGTACATAATTGACATTCTTTAATCAATTCGTCTAACATAGACGATTTCTTAGGAGTAATGGTTTTGATTAGTGGACAATTTTTTGCTGCATGAGTAGTATCTAAACATATAACACATCCAGATACTTGAGCGTTTGGCGTAGCACGCAATGAATCTTGGTTCTTAATTTTAGTTTCTATTTGTATTGCTTTTAATCCTGCTGCTGCAAGATTAGCTACATCGCCCATCTGGACTGATATCTCTTTTTTCAGTCCGAACAGAAAAGCCTGAAGAACTTCCTGTTCTATTTCAGCTCTTTGTTCTTCCGAAATGTCTCCTTCAATTTGTGCCTTTTTTGCTTCCAAAATTGAATTTCCCAGTATTTTGACTCTGTTTACATAAGAAGGCACTTCCTCTCCTTCTAATTGATATACCTGTCCTAACTTCCCTCTTAATATAGTAGGGGATTCGTATGGAGCATAAACTGACTTTAAATGCTTTAAGAAAGTCGCAACAGTAACAAAAGTGGTTCCTCTCATTGTTTCTATTGCGCTTCCCCTTAATCTGGTTCTTAATAGTTGCACCAAACCAGCTTCAGCATTAGCTGCCAGCATTTGCTTGGCATCCTCGCAGCCAGCAGCAAATCTTCGGTATGTAATGGGATCACTTTCACCTGAAAAAAGTGGAACTACTTCTATGGCATCCCTTAATCGTACTGTATAATTGTTCTGTGCCATGTTTAATAATTCAAAGTTGACGTCTAGCTGAAAATTATCGTTATCCTCAAAATTAATGAATTCTTCACTTCCCGTTAAGGATCTTTCTCCTTCAGGTATTCTGAAAGGAAACTCAATTTCTTCCTTATTATCTTCTAAAGAGATTTTCTGTGCATTAGCAGAACTTCCGTCTATATTTTCCTCTGATATGGTATCATCTACGTTTACTGAGGTATTCTCTAAACAGTGACTGGAATCAGCAAATCCAGAATCCCTTATAGTATTTCTAGGAGGAGTCCGTGAAAGAGAACCTCCAGAAAAAGGATTTTGCCTAGGATCAAACACGTTTTCAGAAACATCTAAATTTTGTTCCCTAGCATAATGTCGAGTAAAAGTTCTATCCCTCAATGAGTTTTCATCCGTCATAGTATATCATTTTCGTAAAATTATAATTATTCTTCAAATCATTCCTTTATTCTAATTACTAAGAGAAGTTTTCATTTTCAAATCTGACTGAATCAAATATTGATATAAATTTTATCATTTTCCAACCAAAACACCCATCAATCACTCCAAGGAAACCACCTGATCAGTTTTTTAGTTTGTCCTACCGACTGCGCCAATTTAAAACCCTTCTGTTACGTATCTTGTAACATTTGAAGTTAAATTAATTTATTTTGTGGTTCACAAACCTTGCTGATCAGGCTGGAGTCACTCAGAGCTGAAATGGGACGATTAAGGTTAAGAAAATATACACAGACAACAGTTATTTTCAGAATTTAGAGATTATTATTTAAATTCACAAATTAAACTTGATTAGATTGTTTTACATGATGATTTATCGATTAGTACAATGTGTTTTTTTTTATTATCCTAAATTTACAGTCTCAGTTGGCTTGTCTACCTTCCCCTTTTTTTTTAAACTATTCTGGTAGGCTACATAGTCGATTACACAGTTGTAGGCCACCTTAAAAGTTTTCTTGTCCCACAATGCAGCGTAGAAGGACAAGAGAACGTCTTTTGGAAGGCCTTCAGGGTTGGGGAGTTCG
>JABFQK010000055.1:0-15618 GCA_022816885.1 Trissoscelio sp. ZL-2020
GATCAAACGTCAGTGAACTTAATTTTATTAACCGACTTCAAAAAAGGAGGAGGTTCTCAATTTGACCCGTATGTATTTTTTTTTTTTTTTTTTTTTTTTGTATGTACACCGATTACTCTGCGAATTTACATCAGATTTGAATAATTTTTTTTCTGACTGAAAGCCCATACTCTCCCGGTGGTACCATGCCAATTTTAGCAAATTTTAGCGTCATTTTGTAAAATATTGGGAGCAAAATTTGTACGATTATTTCAATTCACTTGTTTATATATTAAAACATTCTTTATTATACACAAATAAAAAGTACAAATTAAAAATAAATATAAATTTTTAAACAGTAATTAATTAAAATATTACTTAAAAAGCAAAATTAAAAACTAAAAAGGGTGAAATAAACAATTTGTTTAAAAAAACTGAACCTCCTTCAAAAAACAAACTGAAAAAAAGAAAAAAAAATATTTTCTGAAAATCCTGCGCAATAAACAATATTACATTTAATTAAATAAATTTGTAAAACTGAAGTCGGCGCAAATAAAATTGTATATTTTCATATGTTAATACGAGTAGAATAAACATACTCATCACTTTACTAAAGAAGTTTAATTTCTATTTTAATTTAATTAATCGATAACTTCTAAATTTAAAAAAGCAATTAAGATTAGAAGATTAAATATTTTATGTCAATTAATAAAGATATAAAATAGTTTGGAAAGATGGCCAATAATTAAAAATAGACATGTAAATATAAGAGCCTATTAGTATTTCAACAGAGTTAAATGAATAGAAGTGGACAATTTTTTTTATTTAATTTTAATTTTAATATTTATTTTAATTAGAAACTTTTTAATTTAAAGTTCTGGGCGCTTGCTTGGTAAATCCCCCGTGGAAAATATGACACCTAGAGAAATAATTTATTAGCTACAAATAAAATTTATTTGAAAAAAAGAAATACTTCACTCAAAACGAATTTTTGTTGGCAGCCCGCAGGGTTAAGTAATATACTATATGGAACTGACGTATATGCTGTTCGTGAATCAAGTGTGGTGTATTTAATTATTATTCATATTTATATATTATATTTTTGGAACATGACCTGTTGTTAATATCAAAAATTTTAAAGGATCTGAGGATATGGAAAAACTAATGGCTGAATTAATAATAAACAGATTTAAAAATAAATTATATTTTTGGAACATGACCTCCTATTAATATCAAAAATGTTAAAGGATCTGAGGATATAAAAAAAAGTAATGATCGAATTAATAGTAAACAGATTTCATAATGATATATGTATTTATTATTTTTTATTATATGTATTATTTGTATTTTTACAACCTGAATAAAATTGATGATTTATTGATTACTAATACATGAATAACGTAATTTTAAAATCTATAGATATTCTTTTAAGTAATTTGAATTATACATTAATTCTTATTAAATTTACAGTGCTAATTTTGTATTCTTATAGTTTTCTTAATCCTTCCATTTCTATTAATGCCTTATTGTCATGTGGCCTCGATAATAATTTGTTTGGTTCTAAGTCACTTATTGCAATACCATCTAACGTTTTAACACGACTCAAAGCAACGTACACCTGTCCTTTAGCAAAATTCTTTTTTCCAAGATCTATTACTGCTCTCTCTAAAGTTGTTCCTTGTAATTTATGCACTGTAACAGCCCAACTAAGTATTAAGGGAAGCATTCGTCTTTCCACATCTCCGTAGCCTTTGTTAGCTTGGAATGTCGCAAATGTCGGTGCAATTGATATTAATCCATCCGTATCCTTTAATCTTATCCCTATAGTTGGATCATCAAATTTAATTAATACGCTTTCGGGTAATTCTCCACTTTCTATTTGATCACGTCGAAGTGCTGGCCATTTGATTTTTTGTATAACACCCATTGCACCGTTTACAAGTCCATCCGAAACACATATATTTCTTCTTAACATGACTCTAGAACCAATAGCTATTTTTAATGTGTGTAACAAACCACCACATTTATTAACATCTACTGATATTACATTATCTGGTGGTCGTTTCCCGTATGTTGCAGCTTCTCGGGATTCATCAACAGCATTAATTACATATACACGACTCTTTTCAGATACTAATTCTGTCATATGAGAATTATAGTCATCTACTAATTTCAGTGTAGGATATATTCTCACTGCAGCACCATCAGCAAAATCCCCAGTGAGACTCACTTGTCGCTTTTCGCAAAGGATCTCCAATTGTGCTGTTGTTAATTCTCCGAAACGCAAATTATTAAGTAAATCAATAAAATCTGCATCAGAACTTTGTCTCATATTAATGGTAAGTTCCGAAAACGAAAATTGATGCCATAAATTAATTTCTGCACTCATCCAAGGTGGTTGTTCGAAACACCAATGACCTTTAACTGGTGGTAATTGCATTATATCTCCGAACAATATAATATTTATTCCTCCAAATAACAAATTATTGTTCTTAAACTCTTGCAACCTTAGGTGAATAATACGCAAATTTTCGTAAGATACCATTGAGATTTCATCTATAATTAGCCATTTTATATAACTCCATTTTCGTCTTTCACGCTCTAATCTTTCTCCGCTCATTTTATTATAGGTCATTGTCTTTCCTTTTTCGATAGGCAATGAAAATATTGAATGCAATGTTCGACCATTTACTTGTCTTGCAGCAACTCCTGTTAAAGCCGCTACCTCCACAAAAGTCGCTTGCAATAAAGGATCTACAGTAGGAGAATAGCAACGTCTAATATGCTCAACAATCAATTTTAATATAAACGATTTACCACTACCTGCTCCTCCTGTGGCAAACAATAATAGAGGTTGAAAATTTTCATCTTCTCTTATATCATGTTCTATGCATTCAGATACTTTCCGCATTAAATCTTTTTGTTGCACATTGAGGCTCCTAATTCCATTTAAAAATAAATCTTCAGGCATTATCATTTGGTTCGAACCGTCTGCATAATCATCAGCAGTATCGTGTATATTAACCTGATCATAAGCGTATATGTCGTCTGTTTCTCTCTCTACTGTTTCTCTATCTACTATAGTATTAATGACATTTAATGCCACAGCTTGTGCAAGAGCCTGCTGAATAACAATTTCTGCATGTGCAAATTGTTCTGCAGATGTAAAGTTCTGGATGTAAAGGTCTTAACTCTGCTTGTCGTCGTAAAAAGCATGATTCAGGAGATTCATTTTCCACCATCAAATCACATTCATTGCGGAAGGGTACATGTAATACAATTAAATTGTAATAAAATCCATCACGGTCACTATTTAATGTAAAATATCTATGACGTAGAACGGCTGGTTTACTTCTAACACGCATTCGTGTATTGTCGCGCAGTCTAATATATTTTGCTGTTGTTGTCTCTTCCAATCGCATTTCTATGTCACCATCATCTTCTGCATATGATGAATTTGATATGCTTTCATATCGAACAGCAAACTCTGCTAAACTTAATTGTTCAAGTTCATTTGGCCTATTTTGATATCTTTCAAATATATTTGTGAACAAAGATGTTTCATCATTTTCGAAACGTATCAATCTGTATCTTTCTTCAGGACGACAGCTATTTACAAATACAGTTTTTCTCGAACTCATTTTAAGAGGTAAGTGACATAAGCGATAAGCAGCTTCTGGAGCACTAATTAGACGCTGAGAGAGGATAGCCATGGATACTGTAAATAGTTGCTTCCAAACATTATTTGTTTGTCGTTTAGCTTTTTGAACAGCTTCTCGTATTACATCTCCACAGTCATTAGGTTCACACTTGCTAGCATATTTAGCTATGTAATAAGCAACAGCTGTAACACTGCCACATGGTTGTATGTCCATGTTTGCTTGCCAGAGTGTGAGCAGAAGGGGGTTATAGTTGTTAATCATAACTTCTTCTGCATTTCTTTGTAAAATGCAAAATCGTCCATTGTTTGACAGTGTTTCGTCCGGTCCTAAACATACGGTTATATCCTTTATTGGTCTAGGAAAGCCAAATCGACAAGAACGATCTCTGCGGTCTTTGTAACAAGTTGTTGAATGTTTATGAACTTGTAATCGTTTTACTAAATCCGCAATATCGCCTTCTGCAGAGCATGAAACCACTTGCTTAATAACTCTTAAACCTTCATTGGTGTTGAAATCTGGGACATTATCACACCACAAAAGCATGTGTAAATGAGGACTTCCTCTATTCTGAAATTCAATCCTATACCAATAGTCAATTACAGGTCCGCCTAAACAATTATCATTTTTTTTTATGAATGCCATTAACGCATTTACACGAATCGTAAATTGTCGTGCGATGACCACAGGATATTTTTGGACCAAATCAAGACGGTTCTGATATGTCAAATCCTCTGGATTGATATCAGATCGTCCATCAGCTATTAACAATGCTTAACACATATCTTGCTAGTTAAGGTCATTACAAGAAAATGTTACAAACCAAGTTGGAGCACCAAGAGAGCGCACCATGGCTATTAACTCAGCACAACAACGTTTCCAATAAGAAGCAGATCCTCTAACATTCCTCATGGTCAAATGCATTTTGTCCACTAAACCTTCAGGAATATGATCACCTTGTCTCATTCGGCATGACACAGAAACACTGGCCTTTGCTCTAAAATATTCCACTACTGACAAAGCAAAAAATAAATAATCTACCCTTTGAAAACGAGTATCGTTACTCATTACACGTGCTTGAAAATAGTCAAGAGCTGTAATGGGTATTTCTCTGTGTTCGCCGAAACCGTTTTTACCATGAGGATATAAAAAGTACCAACATAATTCTTCCATTCTTCTTTCACGTTCTATATTTAAAGGTGGTGCAGTTTTCCTATGAACATCTGTTATTCGTATATCATTATTTAAATTAGACTCCTGATTATCAGCATCGACAACTGTTCGAAGGTTAGGAACATTTTCATCTACACAATGAAGCATAGAAGTTGAAAATATTATGCTCCTTTCTGCATTAATATTATCAATATCATTTACCGATGTTCTGATGTTAGGTGCTACACTTATGTGAACTGATTCAGGTGTATTTGGATTGTTTATTATATTTTCTGCTACTTGAGGTATCCTTACTACTGAAACTGGTGTTATCGAATAAACATTTAGCATATGTTCTGGACCATTTATCACTTTCAAATTACTGCACAGCAATTTTGTGAGTTGTTGAACGTTAGTAAATTTCATACAGCAGGATACACCAGCAGTTCTCCCTTTATGACCTTTCGGACCTCTAGCGTGTGAGTCAAACAACCAATATAATTGATCTTTATAAGCGATGCAAACTGATACTTCATTTGCAGTAAGAATTCCAAATTTATTGTTTATGAAAAACGTTGTTATGCCATTTATCAGATTCGGATACCCGTTTTCACTTTCATGTATAATAATATGTCCGTTTATTGATGAATTATGAAATATATTTAAATGTACATTACAACCGTAAAATGTAACTTCTGATAAAAGTTCAGTTGTCATTAAATACTGATTTATATCTCTAGCATTTGTATTGGTACCTTCAGCAATTCTATTTGCCCTTGCTAACTTGCATTCTCGATAAAATTTATCACCTATTATAATAATGTAATCTAAATCACTCACAGACCAATTGTGTGGATCAGATTCGGAAAAAGCCACGCAAGCAATTGCTGCTATAGCAGTACATTGTCTGCCAGCAGATTCAGGATCTAATTGTTCACTGCCTTGATGAAATGAACCTCGTAATATTGAAACATTAGCATTTAAATTCACGTAACGACTGTTGAGTTGATTTACTTCTCCAATGGCAACATCGATATTATTATCTACAACTTCAATTATTTCAGATAGGTCACAATTAATTATATTAGCAAAATTTGGTTTCACATCTTTGTATAAAATATTATATTTTAATAACCACTCAAGAACTGCTCTAATTCTTTCAATATTAATATGGAATTCCTTATGTTGAGTTACATTTTCTCGAGTTTCTACCACAAGTAGCAAACCCACTTCAGACACAGGCAATGGTAATTGTTCTGCAATTTCTATTACGTCTTGGGCAAACAACGTAACTTGGCCTTTGCACCAACTCTGGCTAAACCGATTTTGTAGCTTAATAATTTTCAAAAAAGGCACTATTCTTGATAAGAGTCTTTCCTCAACATCTGACAAATTTGCTAATTCTGCAGGTAATGGAGTAAGTTCCATATTATTCCAATATGACTGAGGAGGAATTTTCCTTTTTTTAAGATTCGCAGAGCAACGAGAACATACAGTAATTTTCTGTATAGTTACTAACTCAGGTGGAACAATTGCAGATATATTTGTTGTTGTTGTATCTAATGACATGCATTGCTTTTGGTATAATAATTTTCGACAAACCATGCAATGTTTTGTCGAAAGGCTGCATTCCTTCTAGCATTCTTCGCTAGGCGAATTTTTTTTTCTTTATTTGTTTGTAAACAGGGATGCTCAAATTTGTAATTTACCATTAATCATTACTTATTACAAAAATAATGGTTAATGAAAAGCGTTTTCATTAATATTACAATAATGGTTAAGGAAAAGCGTTTTCATTAATATTACAGAAGTAATGGTTAATGAAAAGCATTTTCATTAATATTGCACAAGTAATGGTTAATGAAATGCGTTTTCATTAATATTACACGAGTAATGGTTAATGAAAGACGTTTTCATTAATATTACACAAGTAATGGTTAATGAAAGACGTTTTCATTAATATTACACAAGTAATGGTTAATGAAAGACGTTTTCATTAATATTACACTAATAATGGTTAATGAAAGACATTTTCATTAATATTACACTAACAATGGTTAATGAAAGACGTTTTCATTAATATTACACAAGTAATGGTTAATGAAAAGCGTTTTCATTAATATTAGACAAGTAATGGTTAATGAATATGCAAGAAATTCAGACCATTACTGTATCAACAAATTTTAACTTGAAAATTTTTGGTATATATTTTTTCGAAATATTTAAAGATTCAAATAATTTCACATCGTTTTTTTTTAATATTATGTATTTTTATTAAAATTTGTAACTTTTGAAGATTTGATAATTTTTGTTTCAAACTTTATTTAGTTCAAATGTATTGCTACAAAAAATTATTAGTTATAAAAATTATTAATTATTAATATAATTGCAAATTTCATATAATTATTACTATTTTTGACAAATTTATCGAATATTCAATTGGCGTCCAATAAAATCCAATATAAATAGTTACTTGGTAATATTTTTCAAATTCAAATTGATTGCGTAACGTACTACTATTTCTAAACATCAGATTGTATACAGTACTCAAGTTTATGATATAGCATATTATTGTATTTTATCCGTTGAAAAGTACAGAACAAGAATCTAAAATGAATTCTGACATGTCGATATCAGATATAGTCCTACTCTGTGAAAGTCGGGCTTATCTTGATGGAAAATATTTTATAGTTAATACGGAAAAAACAACTTCCACAAATAATATAGTTGCAGATTGTCAGTTGTGTCCCCAGAAAAAAGTTATTAAAGGTTCATTAAATACATTATCAAATTTTACAACCCATTTAAAGGTAATATAAATTTTTTTCTATGCAAGATAAATTTTTTTCTTAAATGTCATTGAACTGGATAGCGAAACAAAACTTCATTTTAAACTACTGTATTCAATAAAGCTGGAAAAACAAGTTAGTTTTTACTTGTTTCTGCTTCAAAAATAGCTTTTTGTATATGCGTATTATTTTTTAATTACATATTCATAATAATATAATTTGTTATAATTTTTAATATAATCAATAGCGAGTTCATCATGAGGCTTTTGGAGAATACCAACAATACCACGCAGCAAAAAGAATACAACTAAAAGAAAACAATACTCAAATAAGAAGTACAGCATGCACTTTTAGTCAAAATGTATTTGAAAAGAATGTAATTAATTACATTATAAACAGCATGGCTCCATTAATAACAGTGGAAATGGGTTTCTTTAGGAAAATATTTGATGGTAAGACATCTATTAATCAAGAGACACGGAAGTGTCTCTGGCCATGTATAAAAATAACAAAAACTGCCGTTCTCTCTTATCCAGAATATATTCGCATTTAAATATACAACGTGTACAAGACTGTTTGATTATGTTGTAGTAAGATATGTGTCAATACAACATGCTATCTGGACAAATTATTTTTGGTGTATACAATTCGAAAATAATATATTAGTTTCATTTCATATATCGATACCGCGTTATATGTTATAACATAGGCGATACGTTATTACTAACATGCTCTACGCAGATACGTTATTCTTGCAACGTGCTTTACAAATACGTTATTCTTGAAGCGATCCATACAGTTAAGTCAAAGCTGTTCGGAGGTATCGATATGAACATAAAATGAGTAAAATACAGTAAATTTATTATTATTTTTAAAATAAGTTGGCATATAATTATTATAAATATGTTGTGTAATTAATTTTACTTGTTTTGTGCACCTAACGATGTCATTTTTTTGTAAACCACGATTCCATGTCAGATTCCGTTAAGCTAAGACGATAAGCATATATATTGACAACTCTTTTTAATTTCAAACTATTTTGGAAAAATGAACCTTATTTATTTTTTATTTTTTAAGACTTGCAGATTAGTGGTTTAAAACATCTAACAAGATCGACATTAACCCGAAGATTTGATGATGCATATAACATATTTATGGAAAATAATCGCAAAATCTTTGAGAATAACAAGTACATATGTACTACTACAGATGTTTGGTCCAGTAACAGTAAGCGATTTATTGGGGTAACAGCTCACTGGGTATGTGTTAAATTAAAATACGTATCTAATGAGCATTATATATAGAATTTAAAAAAAATATTTAATTAATTTTATTATTAATTTTAAACTTGTGTAACTCATATCGATACCTCCGAGCAGCTTTGACTTAACTGTATGGATCGCTTTATTGACAACATACATATTATCTCGTTTGATGTTTTCATATTAATTTATATTTCTTTTTGATACTTGTTTGCCCTATCTCTTAATCATTTATATTATTTTTAAAAACTAATACTGATATAATTAAATATATTTTTTGTGTTTAAAGCTTACAACAATTTAATACAAGTAACTTAATTTAAATTAAAATTTAATTAATCATTTTTGAATTAATATGGTCATATATGTTTTATATATATATTTAACAAATCGTATATGGCACATGTATGATAATATATGACCATATTAATTCAAAAATGATTAATTAAATTTTAATTTAAATTAAGTTACTTGTATTAAATTGTTGTATATATATATATATATATATGGAAAAGGTAAACATATATGGGTCATATATGTTTTACTTTCAGTTTGGTACATTGTTTTGATTTTCAGTTTTGAAATATCTATTAATACGATTCTGGTACTATATATTACATTATACTGAAACAAAAATTATTTATTTATGATACTGAAAAACAAAACGTTTTGACGAAAACAAATTTAAGAATTTTCCAATTTAATATTTCTTTTTTAATTGATATAAGTTGATTTATTCAACAGATTTGACACAACAAAATTATTGTAATGCAATAATAAATTACCAATTAAAAACTTAATGTTTAAATTGGTAAAATATCAAATTCGTTTTCATCAAAACGTTTTGTTTTTCAGTCTCATTATTTATTTTGTAAATTTATATAAATTTTCCAACTTTTTGATCATTACTTGTAATTAAATATAATTCATTATTTTAATTTTTTTTCGAACAACTGACATTATACATAATATGTCAAAACGTGATGTAACAACTAAAAACCGAGGATCTTTGTGTCAGATCAATTTAAAATAGTTAGAAATCAATCAATCTTACTAAAAAATAGTCTAGGGACTAAAGTGTCTCCCACTAAACAGATATTTTAATAAAAAAGTCTGAATGTCTTTCAGCAAGACACTTATTTATATAATGTTGTATTTATATACAAAATTTATTATTTTAATTTAGTAAATAACTTCCTTTTGCAGATTAATGAAACTTCTTTTAAAAGGCAATCTGTGGCTATTGCATGTCACCGTTTTCCAGGCACACATTCATTTGATCAAATTGCCATTATTTTGAACGACATCTACAACAAAGTTGGCTTGAATACAAATCAAATCATTGCTACAACAACCGACAATGGTTCTAATTTTGTAAAAGCGTTTCGGGAATTTGGTGTGGAATTTAACTTCGAAGATTCTATTGGTAATATATGTATGTTTCTTGTTAAACATAAAATCACACCAAATGTAAATTATGTTTTAATCAATCAGATGGTAACCGTAATTAATATCACGAAAAAAATATCACGATCAAAATATCACGAATTATAATGTCACAACAAAATATCACAAAAATTCAAATATCACGAAATTAATTCATTGTAAATATTGTTAGATTTAAAAAGGGGGAGGGGGGGCGGAGCCCCTCCCGGTCCCAGTCAAATTCGAATGCGAAGCATGCGCAATTTGACATTTCCTATACTATAAATTATTATAAATTATTCAAATTATAACTAGAATTATAATATATATTTAATATTGATAATCAAATCAATAATCAATAAATATTACAGAAACATATTAGAATAAATAAATATTATAAATATTAACCATCAAAGCAAATATTAATTACAATAATTTAAATATAAATAAAAATAAATATAAATACAATATAATAAATAAACAATATATTAAATAAACATGAAATATAAATTTATAATCGAAGATTCAAAGAAATATAAATATAAATAATTTCAATATAAATAAAAATAAATATAAATACAATACCATAAATAATAGAGATGAATAAATTAACAATATAATATATTTTATAAATATAACAAATAAAATATCATAAAAATGTGATATTTTGATCGTGATATTATGATCGTGATATTATAATTCGTGATATTAACGCATGGAATCCAATTTATATTATTTATATTATTTTTCATTCCATGCAGGTGATATCACTTCTGATAATGAACCAAACGACAATGAATTTCATGTTGCAACTAATATCAATGATATGGATGAGGAACACTCTAGCTATGAAAATTTTGACGAAAATAGACGTATTCAGCTGGCAAATCACATCCGCTGTGCTGCTCATACGTTAAATTTGATTGCTACAACTGACAATATAAGGGCTATTGACTCTACACCAAATTTAAAGCGAACTCATCATAAGGTAATAGAACGATGCAATGAGTTGTGGGCAGTGTTAAGAAGCCCAAAAAAAAGAGAAACTTTAACCCAAATTCTTGGGAAATCATTGATGAGACCCGTTCCTGTAAGATGGAATTCATTGTATGATTCATTAGAACAAATTACTGTGCTCAAAAATAAAATTTTAAATGCCATTGATATTTTACAATTGCAATCGTCGCTACGAGAAACAGACTTTGAATATCTAGATGAATATGTCAAATGCATGCGCCCAATTGCTAAAGCAATAGACATTTTACAAGGTGAGAACAACTGTTTGTATGGAATTTTGCTGCCAACTTTAATTAGCTTAAAAAGGCAATTAAGTATTTTACAGAGAGAAAATTTTGTCCATTGTTTGCCAATTCTTACGGCGACTATAGAAAGTCTAGATATACGATTTCGTCAACATTTCAATATTGAAGGAGAAGGGAAAAGGGCAGCTATCGCTGCAGTTAGCCATCCACAATTTAAAGTAAGATGGATAAATAATTTAAATGCAGAGCTACAAGAAAAAGTGAAAACTATTGTAATTGAAGCAGCGAGAAAGGAAGAACTAGAAGAAACAATTACTTCTAATATAGAAACACCTTCACTGGACTCAGAATATTTTGATTTTGGTGATGAAACAAATTGTTTTGGAGAAGATGATGCTCCATTTGTTCACATTGAAACCAAAATCAAAGTACTCCAATATTTAAGAGAGCCATGCACAACAGATTATTCTGCGCTGAGAAAACATCCATTAATGCAAAAAATATTTTTGTTATATAATACCCCTTTACCTTCGTCTGCACCTGTTGAACGACTTTTTAATTATGCAACGATGTATAATCTTCCAAGATTCAATCGACTCTCTGACGATTTATTTGAAAAGCGTGTATTATTAAAAGCAAATAAAACTGCAATTTAGATTATTTAAGAAAAAGTGAAAAACTGTTTAATACAAACATAATATGATACAAATTATTCTGTAGAGCAGAATAAGGTATTGAAAATAATAGTTTGTGATGTTACATTAAGATCTTTATATATAAAAATGTGAGAATAACAGAATTTAAAAGCTAGATATAAGAAAACATTATATATAAATGTGTAAATATTAGAATTTGTACAATGTAAATATTTATTTGCCATTCAAAATACGGGTGTATATTGTTTAATATTATTTTAAACATATATGGTCATTCTCTTAAAAGCAATAGGGCTAATATAACCTTTGAGATTTTTATGCAAACAACGTTTCTTTAAAGAATGTAATTTTAAGGTTAAAAATTGACATTTTTCGATTCATTTAAAATTACTAAGCTAGTTTGTTAAAATGTGATAAACTTTGTTAGAATTTAACATCCGATGTATTAAAAATATATATGTATTAAAACTTAATATTCCCGTTTGATATTTATTAGTATATTCATATCTCCGTGTATGCATACAACATCGTGATATATAAAAGAATTTGTAAATAATTGAATATTGTCAATATAAAAAGTTAGATGTGAATGACTTCATAATTATCTACCAATTTACATCTTTTCCTAATGTTTATAATTAACCCTTCAAGTACCGCGACCGTTGCGCTGCTGTCGTCATCGTTAGCCCAACGCGTTTTTGTGTGTTATTAAATGAATTACATAAAGTAAACCAATTATTATTTACTTTAACATATTTTCATACACATATTTAATATATTTTCATAAATTATTATAACATGTTTTCAATCACAAATTTAATCTCCAATTATTATTTGTCATTATTTTATAGTTTATTTCTAAATTTCTATTGGGATTTGATATGGGGCGTGGCTTGAGTAAATATGGCCGTTCTAAGAGTGCACTTCATTTTTGAAATTAAATTAAATTTTAATATGAAATAAAATAGAACATATGACGTGTTAATTATTTTTCTTACGAACTATCAATAACATTTTGTTTCAAATGAAAAAAAAATTACAAGTGCACTCTTACAACACTTTTTTTTCTAACACCAGATGTCATATTGAAGGATGTCAGATCCCAATTGAAAATAGCGAAAACATATCAATTAATGAATTAAAAAGAATATTACATTCTCCTACATTTCCTTATTTTTGTACAGTATAAATATATTAAAGTTAATAAAAACCGTTATGGTATATAATCTTTAACACCTCAGGAATATTCATAATTTTTTTCATGCCATTATAGCAAATAATTGCAAAGTTCTTTCGATTTGAATAGGGTCGGTACTATGTACTGACTAGGTTTCTGAAGGGATAATTAATATTTTAAAATCCTACTTGTATCTCAAATTATTCATTGCCATGTACAATACAATAATTAACTTTTTATATTAAATTAAAAAATTCTATAATATTTCTAACTGCGGATATATAATTATTACATTAGGAATTATGTTAGGTCAACAGTTTCTATCATTAATCTTAATGCAACTTAACCTGGAGAACGATAAACAATAGATCTAATACATATTTTGCCATGTTACTGTCCATTATACATTACTTTTCATTAACCATTAATTTTTTAATGTTAATAAAAACATTTTTCATTATCCATCAATTGAGTAATATTAATGAAAAAGTTTTTCGTTAACCATTACTTGTGTAATGTTAATGAAAACGCTTGCCATTAACCATTACTTGTGAAATATTAATGAAAACGTTTTTCGTTAACCATTACTTGTGTAATGTTAATGAAAACGTTTTTCATTAACCATTACTTGTGAAATATTAATGAAAATGATTTTCGTTAACCATTACTTGTGTAATGTTAATGAAAACTCTTTGTATTAATCATTACTTTTGTAACGTTAATAAAAACACTTTTCATTAACCATTATACAAATAATGGTTAATTAAACGGTAATTATTAACAAAAGTAATGATTGATGAGCATCCCTGTTTGTAAAGAACGATATTTTTTTAAGCAAGCTGCAGCTTTAGGTGGTCTACCCATGATTGAAATTCCTAAAACAATTTTAGGAATATAAACACCGATTAGAAATTTGTTGCACACATTTTTTATATTAATGTAAAAATTAAAAATTTTAAAAATTATAATAATTGGTATTATAAAAAAAATACACAACCACAAACTTTAAATAATGTAAAATTCAAAATACGCAAACTGAAAAAGTAAATAAAATAAATTTAAATGAAAATTAAACAAAATTGAAATAATACGTAACTAAAAAAAAATTGAAATATTAAATCATACAAACATTTAAAATCGTTAAAAATTATAATTTTATCAATTTATTAATATGTAAAAGTGTAAACTTAAAAAATACACATTGATAACATTTCAATTTTATTTCTTTGATTATAAATTAACATACAAAAATAGAAAGTTTTATAAATTTAAAATTTAAATACAGTAAAAAATTATTATAAATTAGAAAATTAAAAAATTTAAAGGTTGAAGAATGTTGATATTAAGAATTTTAAAATCAGCAAAGCAGATAAGTAAATAATAAAAATAGTTTAAAAAATATATAATTTTTAAAATTAAAGAATTAAAAAGTTAGAAACTTAATAGATTGTAATATTGACAATTAAATAAAAGCTGATAAAAATAATTCTGAATATATCAAATTAGTATAATAAATAATACCTTTTAATGCTGGCGTCGAGTTCTTACAGCATCAAAAAAATGGAATTAATTTAATTATTCTGAAATATTCTTCTTATAATACGATTGTTGAAAAATTAGGTAACTAACAGAAAGTGCAACTACATATATAGATACCCTTTTTTTATAATAATGAGTAAAAGTAAACACATAAAAAAATATAAACATTTATAAAAACCATTCGCAACAAATACATATCAGTAAATATGAATAATAATTGTTAATGAAAGATATAATTCTTTAAATTTAAATTTAATTATCACATCAATATATAATATTTATTGAGAAAGTACAGAAATTGTGTTTTTTTGTATATATGTACACCGAATAGAAAATTGGTGTATAGTTATATTAATGTGACAAGTAAAAAAAGTAAACAATCAAAAAACTTTGAATAATGTAACATTGAAAATACGTAAACTAGTAAATTATAAAAAATTGAAATGGACAAATTAAACATAATTTATAAATTAGGTAACTGTAAGAAAATGCAATTTTTTGTATGTATACACCGATTATAAAATTGGTGTATAGAATATATAACTTATTAAATAAGTTCTAACTTATTTTAAAAAAAATATTAATAAATAGAATGATAAAAAAATGAATCTCTTACAATTGAATTGTTTAAAAACAATAGAATTGTAGAACTAAAAAGTATGAAATAAAATATTTTTTTACAAAAATTAAACCTCCTTCAAAAAAACAAAAAAAACAA
>JABFQK010000056.1:0-15599 GCA_022816885.1 Trissoscelio sp. ZL-2020
TTCATTTATTAATCTTTCATATGCAATATGGAACACGTGTTTGACGACTAAATAATAATTGATGGGGAATCTAAAATATTCGAACATTTATGAGTGCCTGGCTTTTACATCGTTAATGAATTAACATTATATAACAATAATCAATGAAAATGTGCGATATTAAAATTCACTGAACATTTTCGCTTAATTCGCAATTGAAATCACAAATCACGCGATTATGCATTCCCTTAAATTAATAATTTGTTTAATTATTCATTTAATGACGAGATGAGTTCTGTAATTACGAAAACGCGCGCACATTTTTCGACATTTACCATTAAAGTGAATTATTAGATCATGTTTGCACATTAACATGGTAAATATTAATCAAACATTTATATATAATATATATGTAAAAGTGGTACACACTCACTTTTAGACTCAACGCTGTGTATTCTCGAGCGTACGTGTGTATAAATCAATATATTACAGAGCTCCCGTAAATAACGCGTTGACATCGAACCAATATCTATCCTTCTCGTTCCGAATGGCATCTATAATCCAAAACGTGCACATACGGCTTCATATATGTGCATACGTTGTACACAACGACGCATACAAGATGCATCGTAAAACACCTACAAATTACCTCTTTACCTTGGAATTCGAATTCCGAAACTTCGGGCGTAATATTGTCCTGCAAATTTGTATGGAAAGAACCTTTTTTATCACCGATTTAAAAATAATGCAAATAAATAAAACTGATCGTAAAAATAAGGGAGGATCATGTTGAGTTCAATTTTTAGTGTACGGCTATTTTTTTATGAATTAATACAAAATCCTATCTTTAATCAAAAATGTAAACACAATATTATTTATTTACATCCGGATTTCGAATAAATTCAATCTAAATATTTACTTTTAAATGTTTACATTTTTTATTTCTCTATTTTGAAATACAAATTTTTTTTCAATATTTGTTTACATTTTATAATATAAAATGGGGGTTGGCGTACAACAAAAATTCAGCTTAGAATAATAATGAAAATATTTTGTATGCTCATTAAATCGAATATTTCTCTACTTCAGCTTCTAGAAATGAATAATTTTAATATAAAATTGTGTTCGCAACTTGTTTTAAATGCATATTATATTTGAAATTAAAAATTCCTGAGAATTTTAATAATTATGCAATTATTTTCAAACTGATTATCATAATTGTATATGCTGAATGAATGAATGCAATACTTGAAACGAAATATGAAATTTATGATTGAAATTAAATGCGGATCAAGATTTCAGTGAAAAGCGAGTAAAAATGAATATAATAAATCGAACCAATATGAAGTGATTAAATACAATTGACGAAATGAAAACTAATAATCCAAGAGTGATACAAAATAAGCAGAAATAAAACCAAATTCAATTCAAAGTATAATATAAAGCAGCCATTAATTAAACGACAAATATCAAAACAATAATTGAATGAAAAGCGATTATAATAATAAACTAAGAAAAAGATGAAACTTTTTTTTTTGTCTTCGAAGTAATCTTGTCAAACAGTAATTCGTATTGAATTAATGCGTCTTTTCATCGTTTTATTTCTGTTCCGCGACGATGATCTGTGATACAATATTTTATAAACGAAATCTTAACTCCAATTTAAGCTATTCAGGCGTAATTGAACGTTGAATAGCTCATAAACACAAGGAAGCTAGCAAGACCGAGCATTTGAATGAAATCAAAACCGAGCGAATCGCGCCGACGAAAAGAGTCCAAGATTTAAAAGCAATTCAATATTGTGATTGTTACTAATGGTTCGGCTAAATCGGGTCGATTAAATAAGAATAGAAGAGAATGAGAAGCTCGTTAAGCGAACGAAAGTCTTTTTTCAACTTTATCAGAAACAAATAACGCATCGCGCTTACGTTTTCAATGAATGAAGATATCGGAATCAGTTCAATTCCTCCAATTATTCGCAAGTTTTTTTTTTCTCTTCTTACAGAACAAAAAGTGTTTTCATCCGAACATTTGTTCAAATAATTACTTTATTTTTCGTTTCTACTTTTTATAATTATGTTTATATTATTATACTTATGTTTTGCGAAATTTGTTTACTTTATGCCACTGTAAATAAAATAATGTAAAATTCCAATACATATACTGAAATATTAGAGTGAAACTGTAAAAATTCCATTACAACTTTAATCAATTCCAGTACGTCCTTTAAGCAAGATATGCACGACAGATTTTGTAATTTTAGGTTATATTATATTGGGATATAACATATATTTTGTACTTGTTTTTTTTTGTACTTGGCCAGAGACACTGCCGTGTCTCTTGATATCCCTATGTATCTATTATATATCTACTATATATCTGATATATATATATATATCTATATATCTCGTATATATGCAGTATATATAGAATCAAGTGTTGTTATATATAAAACCTACTTCATTAACTTACATAACCTAACATAAAACAGTTATTTTAAAATTACAAATATAAAATTTTGGTTTCATAAAAATATTATTCATATAAATATTGATATTTTGACAAAAAATAAGTTATACATAAAAAAATATTGTGACATGTATCATAATATTTACAATCTATAGTGAGTACAATAACATGCATCATAGTATGCATAAACTATTTATTTGCATATTGTGATATGCATCATAGCATGTACAAACTATTTATTGTGCATATTATGATTCGCATCATAGTATGTACAAACAATTTATTGTACGTATTATAAATAAATGTATTAATTCGTCAAATAATATCAACGATATTAAATAAAACAGTTATTTTAAAATTACAAATATAAAATTTTGGTTTCATAAAAATATTATTCATATAAATATTGATATTTTGACAATATGAAATAAATTTATATATTAAATTTCCAATAAGCTAAACTGTAAATACAAAATATAAACAATTTATTTATGTTGATATGTTATTTAAGTACTCCTTTATAATATCTACTTGTATTTTATGTCCCGATTAATATAATAATCGATAATAAATTCTTTTACATTATATAAATATTTATTAACATTTTGAATTTAATTAAGAAATGTTTAATATATTTTAATAAAAATTAAACCGACATACATATTTCATATTTAATCGCACTAATTAATTCGATCAAGTTCAGTTTATAATGCGGTTGATGTTTGCAATGGCGAACAAGTACCAATGTTATAAAGTTAATAAAAAACAAAATCGATAACATCTTGACATGAAAATGTCATCAAATTGGTTCAATTAATTACACGGCTTGTTTTAATTGTTGATGAGTAAATTAATGATTTGTCTGTGACAGGTATTGAGGTAATTAATACTTCAGTAAGACTGAAACGTATTGACGATAACAAAACGTTCTCTAAGATTGCTGATTGACGTGAAGAGGCATCCTATTCAGAGTGATGTGATTTCTCTGAACGTTAAAACAGAATTATCGATGATTGTACACATTCATTTTGTCTCAATAATGCAACTTACATTTTAACACATTTTTTTGCATTTTATCATGGACAGTTTACATTCTTTTAACAGTTGAATTATGCAATTTTTGCAATTGGATTAAAAATGTATGAATTTGAAACTGACCTAAATAAAAAGGGAGTTGAAAATTGAAACTTCAAATTCAAAAGAAAAACTTATGTAATGTTCAAAAATAATGACTGGAAATAAAGTATGAAAAATGGAATATTTTGTTTTTCTGAAAGTGTGACTTATTTTCTTGTTATTCGTAAACGTCAAGTCGAAAGAAAGCGCACGATTTGAAATTCGTTCGGCGCTTGAAATCCGATCGTGCTTTTGTTATACGAGTAAATTATTCACATTTTAATCTCGAATGGCACATGAAATCGAAACGTCGCGTGCTCTCAAAACTGTAAACAATTTGAAATGTCATGTTGAAGTTAGGATATTTGTCAAAGTTGTATAAATATGAGTTACGCGGAAATTTAATTTTGCTATATCCAACGGCTGACTTGCTATTTCCACTTACCACGTTATGTTATTACGGTAATTGTCAAATGTTCAAACAGCCGAAGCGGCCGGCATGTTCGTACGTATCGCATAATTTCATTCGTCGAAAGTCGAGAAACCGTGAAACGCTGCAAAAATGTATTGAATATCTCATTAATATGCCACCTTTTGAAAAAAAAACTGAAACAAAAGTTGCACAGCTTTTTTACAAACATATTATATATTGAAGTTTATTAAAATAATCTTAAAAAAGATTTGAATATTTAAAAATAATAAAAATTGTTTAAAAAAATGATTGTCTATAAAAAAGCACACTTATAGAAAAAATCCGAAATATATTTAGATTCAACCGGGGTAAGAGTGACACCATGGGGTAATTGTGACATACCATTTTTATTAATTTATTTCAAATAAAAAAATAAGAATAATGCAAAACTGAAGATTATAGATTCTTAAAGGTTAATAATAATAGGAAAACAAATTAATTTGTATTAATAATAAAATCTATTATTAATTTAAACATTTCAACAACTTTTTGTGAAAATCCGACGACCGTCTCGTTCACTTTTTCTCCATCAAAGCTACTCAATATCAAAATCATGAATGTAACTAAAAGTGGAGCCTAGGTGCGGCATTTGGCAGCGGCGCATCTGTCGCGGCTTTTTTGCAATTGGATTGCGGCCAGGAAAGCCGCGCGCGTTTGGATAATTTGAATTCAAGGGCTGCAATCGATCGGTTAACATCGAGTTATACGTGTCGTACGTAGATGAACTGTTGAGGTTTCCCTTCGAAGTAATGCGTCGCAAATCTAGAAGAAGCGAAAAAAGGGGGTTTACGTGTGCACAAGCTGCCCCAGTTTTCGACCTCACTTCTTACGTCTGCAGATAGGGCTTTAGTCAATGTAACGAGAGCCTCTACAGGGTGACCCGTTTTTGCTATAACGATGCTCCATGAAAAGGATCGAAGAAAAACCGGACGCCTCTTCAAAATGTCTTGGCTCGAGGAAATTCGTGTTGCATAGTTTGTATATGGCGTCTCTTTAACCAAGCCTTTGTGCCATTCATGCCGAAGCCGCTGTACGAATTGCTTTAATCTTACAGTTTTATTAAAATTCATCATATCTTCCAGTAAAGGACCGTAAACAATATTTTTTAAATCCCCTTCCTTTATCATTAGTGTTATAAAGTCAGTTTCTACGATGATAAAGAAAAATAAACGAGAAGGAAAACACAAAAAGTGGAAAAAATCAACAGTAAAATCAAAACAAAAATAGAACGAAACAAAAATCAAAACAATAACAATAGTAAAAGGGTCAAAAATAAAAACAAAATCAGAACCAAACAAAAATAAAACGAAAATCAAAACAATAACAATAATAAAAGGGTCAAAAATAAAAAACAAAACTAGAAACAAACAAAAATAAAACGAAAATCAAAACAAAAATAATAACAAAAGGGTCAAAAATAAAAACAAAAATAGAACCAAACAAAAATAAAACGAAATTCAAAACAATAACAATATTAAACAAGTACAAAAATAAAAAAGAAACCAAAATAATAATAAAAAGGTCAGAATAAAAATAACTAAAAATTATGTAAAAAATAAATAAACATAATAACAAAATGTTTGTTTCAAATTATAAATAAAGTCGAAAGAAAGTAATAAAATCATTATGACGAATTAGGGTCTGTCAGAAAGCACCTAAATGTATTGTAGTAACGAAAACTCTTGTTAGTACGACAAATTAAGCTTAACGAGTGTCTTGTTGTTACGGTAACGAAAGCTTTTTACCCCGTGCAGAAAAATTACGAAATATTAATCATGCGCTTTGAGTTTGAAATTAGTCATTAAAACTCGCGGGCATTGCCGTTTTCCAGCCACGTATTTATTTTTCGTTATTCGAACTTGCTTAATTCGTATTACTCATACTTATGACACGGTAATTTATCGTTACGGGCTGCGATAAAGGAATTGTCTTTGCCGGGCGACATTTTTATTATATTAATATCGCCATGACGTCACATTTTATTGCAACGTGTGGTACACGTGTAGAAATATGTTCAACATGCATTTGACTTTTTTCCCCTTTAAGATGACATCGTTGCAATATCACAGAGTTATGTCACATTTATATTGCAGCAATATCACACTTACATTGTTACGATATTACATTTATTTATACGGTCATGCGTCTAAATTATTTGTGCTATATACAATCAGATGCTATTTTTATAATTATTTTTAATATAAATAAAAATATTTGTCATGATTCAAAATTAATTTAATAATCTCATAATCAAATTTTTTAGTCACTATATCTGACTCCAAATTTTGAAATTTGTAATAATGTAAACATTTATAAATATTCAACGTTCGAGTTTCATAACCGAGCGGTCCCGGGTTCGATTCCTGGTGGGAAGATAATATTTTTTAGTGTTTTTCTAATATATATGTAAAAATTTAGTTGTCTATTGTATTTTTTTTATATTTAAAAACATTATAATTTAATAAAAAGATTATTGATTTAAATATAATAACTATAAACAATAAAATAAGATTAATTAAATAAAAAAATATAAATATAAAAGTTGTTATAGTGTTTTTGTATATTATTTTTTAAACTGACGCACTCTGTAGTTTTTAATTGAAGCATTAAGTTTGAAAGTAAAATACAGGTGCATCTGAATTTTTTATAGCGTATTCTACCAAAAGTAACACGATATTTCGCATAAATCCAACGCGTTTTGCTGAATAAATTGTGTAATAATGTGTTTTATTATACACACTTACACACTGTCTTAACCACGCGATACGCGCGACCTCTGCATTTACGTTATGACATCACATTCATGCTTATCACGCGGAGAAATATTTTGCACGCTCGTGATAAGACGTAATGCATTGTCTTTATGTTAAGTGTGTAATTTTGGTCGCAGCATTATTTCATCTTTTTTATGTCTCGTCCGTTTGAATTCACAACATTGTTTGTATTCTTCTATCGTTATAAAACGATATCAATAATTTGCTGAGTTGAGCTATAATTAAGGACTTGTCTAAAAATATTTTCAATTGGTGCATGTGAATGCTCGACAACACGAATGTAAGCGATCGCTTTACGTCATTGAGCAAGAATATCGCGTGCCATTCGATCGCACCCTAACCTTTCGACCTGGCTTATCCTGAATTGACGACGATAAAGGCGAAGGCTAAATCTCAGAATTTACCATCGCGACCGCTTCAAATTAGCATATTTGCCTTTCCGGAATATAGCCGCGCATTTGCGCTAAATCCAAACATTTCTGTTCGCGTTCCTTTAAACAAAGGAGCCCTATCCTCATGTTTTTAAATGAATCGAATCCAGGATCAAATTGCCAGTCATTTAGAGAAAAATTGTCTCAAATAGGAATGCTTGATATTGCATTGATATTGTACAAAAGTCGATATTTGTTTTAAATCTTAATGTCATAATTCACGTTTAGAAGGAAAGGATTGAATAAATAATAACAGAAACAAATGAAAACTAATGGCAAAATAATAGAAAACAAAATCAAAACAAAAACAATAAGAAAATAAACAGAAACAGAGACAAAAACAATGACAAAATAATCAAATACAAAAACAGAAGCAAAACAAAAACAATAACAAAATAAGCAAGAACAAAATTAGAAGCAAAACAAATACAAAACAAAAACAATGACAAAATATTCAAAAACAAAAACAGAAGCAAAACAAAACAAATAATAAAATAATCGAAAATAAAAACAGAAACAAAATAATAAAGAATAGAACTAAAACAAAAACGAAAAAATACAACACAAAAAGAATAACAAAATAAATAAATACTGAAAGTGGTTGATTCTACCAACTACGATGAAATAAAAAAAATAGGTCATTTTACTTTTATTTCAAAGTAGCAGTTTTTGAATTATCCTATGAAAAAAAAAAATGTATTAACCCAAAAAGTTAATATATAGCTTCAATAACTGTGAACATTTTTGACTGGAAAAAGCCATTCACCTCGAAAATGCGAAATTAATTTTTCGTGAACGCAGAGTGAACCGCTCCAAAATGCAACTAAATTATCCAATCATTACACGGGGAATTTGAGCTGATATGTGCCGGAAATATAGGGGAAATGTATGGAAATTTAATTACACTTGAGTGTTAGATACCGAAAACCGACAGACGTACGAGCTAATTGCGCGCATTAAACCAGCCCGATACATACGCAAAATTTGGTCCGAAAAAGGGATCAATCGATGACCAGGCACACTACACGTGTACTTCATTTTAAGCGTTTGAGGCTTTTTCTTTGTCTACGCTCTGACACACTAATGAGCTTTCGGCATCATCCGTTTCACGGAATAATTAATCCTTTTAAACACAGCGGTCATTATAAGTAACATGTGTCGGTCAGACTAACAAAACACACTTTAACTCAGTCCAAGTAAATTGGTTTCTGAGGTTGATTTTAATCCGACCTCGGACTCCAAGTGAACTCCAATGTGCTTACAAAAAATGTTTGTATACGAAACACGGATTATACTTTTTTTTATTTTGTTTCACTTTTTTAACAAAAAAAATGAATTTTTCTAAAGTCTAAATTTGCGATTTATTATTTACAAGATATTTGAAATAAAGATATTTGAATTGAAATATACAAAATAATTATTCATACGAAAGAGATAAGAACTGTTCTTGATAAACTGAAAAAAATCAGTAAAAATGACAGAGAGCGCACAGTTTAATGTCACGTAACATATGTTTGAAGCAACCGTGAAGTAGTAGGTTGGAATACAAATGTAGCAGCAGTTTCCAAGATACGTCTGACCATTCGTCTTGCTATACTCCTCGCTTTAACAGTGCCACGTCAAGAAATATAGATTGCCGCTATCTTTCTGGTGGTACGTCAATGTTGCGAAAGACGATACTTGACCGGGCAGTAATTTACATTCCATGCGGAGACGTACACAATGAGAGCAATGACTAACAGCTTCATTATAAGCGACGTCAGAGTAGAAAACCGCCAAGTTTGCCGCGAGATAAGAAGCGACGTTTTATTGCGAAAAAAGGCTCACGGCTGCATTATGCAACGCCCGTTCATTTATCAATACTTGCTTCTTAACTATTTTTATCTCAAATCAAGTTCAAATAGTTTAATATAACAAATAAATTCTTCTCTGGAAATTTTAGAAGTCCTAAAACAAAACCAAAACAAAAACAAAGACAAAATAATAAAATACAAAAACAAAACTAAAACAAAACCAAAACAAAAACAATGACAAAATAAGAAAATACTAAAACAAAAATAGAAGCAAAATAAATAAAAAAAAAACAATAACCAAATAATCAAAACGAAAACTGAAGTAAAAGCGAAAACAAAAACAATGATAAAAAAAACAAAAACAAAAATAAAACTAAAACAAAAGCAAGAACAAAACCAAAAGAAAAACAATAACAGAAGTAAAATATGAAGAAAAATATAAAAAATGTAAAATCTTATTTAACTTGAAAAAATTAAGACATACTAAAAATACATAAAAAATTTAAATATTTAAACAATATAATATAACTTAAATAATGTATAACGAAAGTGACAACAAAAACGAAGCAACCACTACTTCGAAAATAATTAATATTAACACAAAATTAACTGAAAAATTGCAACTATTTTGTATTTGATTATAATTAATTAAAACTGTTCTTCTATCATTTATGAATCTATGATATTTGGTGCACACTAATTTAATTAACAATATATTTTCCTTAATGCAAATCGCTGGGAATTTCAATTAATTCTGCAAAAAAGTGCATAATAAAACATGATATAATTTACTCGCAGCGTTTTATTAAAACCAATCAACTATATTATAAACAATTAAATTATAACTTGATTAAGAGTACTTCTTTACTTTGCATGCGATGTATATCAATTCATATATTAAATTTGTTAATTAATTAATTTAATTTCATTCTACATTTAACAAAATATTTATAAAAGCCATTTCATTCGTTTGCAATTGATTGAAACGTTGCTTTTTGTGTAAAATGAATTATTCAATCCAAAATAAACAATTATTCGACATTTTGTGCCGCTGGCACAAAACCAAACAAGAAAACCTATTGTTGTCTGATCTCTTGTATGACACAAATTTTTGTCGTATAACATGATCGGCATGAAGCGCGATAGCCTCGGCGATTGAAAACCGGCGGCGGACGATTTTTTATCTAAAATCTATTGAGTACGTGACGGAAAGAATATTTAAGCACGACAAGTTCCAGTTAATAAGATTGATGCCTCGGCCTCCACGGTGGTTCAGGTTTTCCGGGCTTAAGCCGTTAAGTTCAGTGTCTGTTTGCATTAACGTTAGACACGGGGCCGATGTTTTATGCATGAGAACAAAAACGTCTAGACAATTTGTTCTAGCACCATTTTTTTCGCTTTCTCCATTTCCTCCTGCGAAAATTGTCCTCTACCCTCCAAATCAATCGAGATTAGCGAAGTTTGGTTAATTTTCGGTGTAAGAATTTTTATTTACAATTTCGCTCATTCGAAATTCAATGTATAACTTTATTTTTTTATTGTCAAAATATCAATATTTATATGAATAATATTTTTATGAAACCAAAATTTTATATTTGTAAATTTAAAATAACTGTTTTATTTAATATCATTGATATTATTTGACGAATTTATAAATTTATTTATAATACGTACAATAAATTGTTTGTACATACTATGATGCATATTATCGTACTCATTATAGATTGTAAATATTATGATACATGTCACAATATTTTTGTATGTATAACTTTTGTTTTGTCAAAATATCAATATTTATATGAATAATATTTTTATGAAACCCAAATTTTATATTTGTAAATTTAAAATAACTGTTTTATTCAATACCCAGGTAAAAAGAAACATATATGCAACATATATCTCAACATATATGCAAATTTAAAAATTTCACACACTTTACACACATATATGTGACATATATACTTTTTTACCTGGGTACCATTGATATTATTTAACGACTTAATAAATTTATTTACAAATTCCACATATCATAAATAAGTATTTACATAACATATCAACATAAAAGTTAATAAATTGCGTTTTTTCTTAATTCAAGAATTGTTATAAATCATTTAATTATTTACCTTTTTGATTTATGTAATGTTAAATTTATAAATTATATAAATATAATCACTAAATAACATTATTAATTATTAAGTTTATAAATTTTGAATTAAAATTACTTTGAAGTTAAAAAATGATTATGAATTTATTTCAAATTTCGAAATTTTATAAACATAAAAACGGACGAAATAAACCGAATGCATTTCACAAGTCTCGTTACTAAAACCTTTCGGCAAATTAAATATATAAAAAATTGCACTATATTTAAAAGCTAATTTGTATAATCGATTAGAGGGCAAATTTAGAGCAGCGTTTAACTCGCAACGTAATCGCGTGTTAAATGCTCCGACATGCAATGCGATAAATTGCGCAACGCAAATGATTATAGCAGCTAATTTTCCCTTTTTATCATCGCTTATGTGTTTTTAAAAAACCTAATTATTAACCCAATCCCATCGCCGAAAGAAAACTTTTTACGCGAGAAATAAGTTCGTCTGCAACATTAATTAAAAGCGAATCCTTTCAAAGTGTTTATTGCGGTTGGCACGTTAGAATGAGTGAACAGTGTTTCTTAATTAATGTGCCTATTAGCGTGCACTTCTTATTAATAAGACTTTTGTATGAATTTCAAATTTTAAGATGAATCGTAACATTTTTTTATGATCCTTTTCTGTTAATGAAAGAATGGTCTTGTTCGTGTGAAGAAAGAGCAAATTTGGTTGGGATTTCACTTTTCTGAATTACTGCCTCGTTAAAATGAGAAGTGCATCCATTGATTTTCATTAAACAAATTTTCTCATCCAACTTTTTTGTGTGTTTATTCTTAAAAAAGTTTTGATATGCATAGAAAAGCATCATCTTTACGATATTACACCTCGAGTTCATGAATACATTACACAATGTTGAGACCGCCGGGCGAATAAAGGAATACGCATATGCTTAAAACTAAAGTTTCTATCAATACTTCTCGCCGCTACATATTTCCCCGCCGATAAATTAACATAATTTTAATATTCGTCGCAAACTTTTGTCCGTGTTTTTTTTTTTTCTTACTTTCTTTCTTCCTGTTTGGGATAAAATTGCTTTATTAATTGAAAAAATATTACACACGTAAAATAGCTTTTGTTTTATTGCACGACAAAAAACAAAACTTTTTCGGAAAATCAATTTGCGCTTGTCGGGAGTTTCATAAGTTCGCCCACTTTTCACTTTATTGCTCAATTTGCAAATATTTGATCGGGTTTATGCGAACCATTACAGTAATTAAAAAAGTTTCACAATCAAAAGTTTTTGGACCTTTTTTGGAATGTCGAAATAATTGTATTCCTTCGGGTGGTCAATAGTATAAATGCTTTCTGAACCATTCCAAAATTTTGAAACAAATTTTTTTTTATGGAAAAACGATCCAGAAGATTTGAAATGTGTTAATTTTAACTTTGATAATATAATTTTAAATATTATTTGATATCATCTATAATTTCTCTTAATATCAATAGAATATTAATACTTACAAATAAACGCATATTTTTATTAACATAACCGTTAATTATGGGATTTTATAACAAGGAAGGATATTTTCAGGTTGTAACTGTTTTACCTATATTTTATTGTATTTTAATAAAGACACGGAAGTCAAGAACGGCTTCGTCAATGTTTTTCAGGTCTACCAACATAAATTATATATATCAAAAAAATATATAGAAAAAAACTATTATTTATGGTAAAATGATCCAGAAGATTTGAAATGTTGTTCACAATCGAATAAGCAATCCCATTTCCTTATTTATAATGAATATCACTAACATTTTCCGGGGAATTCAATTGAACAATTTCCCGGGCTGTAATCAACACGCGGATCCATTTGATCGAGATCTTGTTTTACAGCGGAAAGGAAATTAGAATATGCTAAACCGGCAGACGTAAGAATTAGATCGAAACCACATATCCGTTCGTCTGTCATTTCATTGAAGAACTTGACAAAGAATTCCATCTGCATTTTAATGGATATGCAGGTCATGCAAAAAAAAGGGGCTCGTAATGGGGAGAGAAAAAAGGGAAGCTAAAAACCCTGAAGAAAAGGAAGATAAAACGAGAGGAAAAAAAGGCGCTAATACGAAGTAACGGCAGACAATCTGCCATCCAATCACCGGTTCAGGTACATCACCTGACAGTGTAACAAGTTTACGCGCATTGTCCGGCAGGTCTGTGGCTTCCGTCTGCATCCGGGCACCACCATGTCCCAGGATTAGCCGATATCTACGGAATTGTACATACGAGGACGCTGAAAGAATCGCGGAGGATTATTCACCGACAAGTGAATTCGACATGCGAGGGATGGCGATGCAAATAAATCCGACTTTCCGTTACTGCGAAAAAACAATGAACCGTTTTATAAAGACATTTAGAAAATAAAATATGGAGATAAATATTGTTTACTTCTAGACAACTTGAAAAATAATTGAAAAAGTAACGATTTGGTTGAATTAGAGACAAAAATTATCAAGAGACACGGCAGTGTCTCTGGCCAAGTACAAAAAAAAACAAGTACAAAAATGAAAACTGCCGTTTCTCTCTTATCCAAAGTGAACAAATGCTCGTTTTCATGATTGAAAAAAACAATTAAACATTAACTTAAACAAAATTTTCTTTTATTTTCCCTAATTCTTGTCCCCATCCCAAACTTTGTCACTTCGAATGTTCATTTTGATCAAATTTTGATTAAATCTTAACCAAACTTAACGCAGTTGTGTTTATAGGGTTATATTAATAACCATTATGGTTAAATAATTAATAATTTTAATTATATATATTTAGCTATATAACTATATGACCTACAACTAAATTCCACAAAACATATACACATTAATAAATTTAATAAAAGCGTCAAATCCAAGGTCAAATGAAGGTTATTACATTAATTGCCAAATTGGGAATGAATTTATTCAAATTTCATGACAAGTAGCACTTTTTTCATACCAAGGTCAAATTCTCACTTCGCTTTTTCAAATATATGTTATATGTATACAATATTATTTACATTATTTGTATAACTAAAAAAAATGTGTGTGAAGAGGGCGCTACTGTAATTACTCAATCAATTAATATTATTTTACAACTGCATCATAAGGTACAACTGCAGTCAAGTTAATACTTTTACAGCTCCTTAACTGTCCCATAAAGATCTCAGAAGAGCTCATAAATGTCTCATAATTAAACAAAACGAACTTTCGTCCTCTATATGCAGTGTAAGTCTATTGATTACACGGAATGGAAATGGAAAAAGTTTGCATTGTTATATCAACGCATTAGCGAATTGCAATAATCTCGCATTATTCAAATTCGTTACTGTCAAAATGTTAGTCTCATGGAAAAATGTGCACACATCTTCTTACAAAACGTTTATTAACACAATGTCTTACAACAAATACATATTATGCAACATTTGACCGTACGAACACTCGCAAAATTGCGTCTAAAATGTCATATTCACAGACACCGTGCAAAATTGTACAATGCGATTTGCATTTTGCTACGCAATTTCTAATTCTGGTAACGAAAATGTACAAATTTCTCCTATTATTTTCTAACCAGACATTTTTTCCTTTTTTAAGATACGTGTATGGAAAATGATATTTTTTGCATACATTTTATATTTTTTCACTATTTGCTAATTAAATTTTCGACCAATCAGAACGAAGGTTTTTATTTGTTTATTATATAGAATTATTTAGAATATATTTTTTTTCAGATGTTGTTGAATTGGAATTTCAAATAATGTAATGTAAATGGAATTTGAAATAAAAGTACATTAAGAAGTAAATTATTTGTCCTTTATTAAAGAAATGCAATTTTATTGCTTATATAATAAAAATAGAATTTTATACCCAACCTTATCACTTATGCCAACCTTATTTAGTTTTTTTATTATTCATAATGTTTCTAATCAATTCATTGCTTTCTAAGTGATGGAACAACTTAAAAATTTTCGTTACTTTCTGTTACTATAGCGATAATTTTAAATAAATTTATTTTCAGTGTAAAACTTGGAGGGAAATAAAGAAATAAGAAAATTTTGCAAAATATGAATATCTTTATTTTTTTACCCTTTACATTTAACAATAAACATTTTTAATGAATTTAACGCTTTTTAAGGAATGTTCCTTAAAGAACCTCCTTAAGGAACCTCCTTAAGGATATTTTGTGGAGGTACCTAAAAAAAACTAGTTGAATTTTTTGTAATTTTGTGAACCCAATGTTACATAACTGCATCATTATTTTTAACTTAAATGATATTCGTGTGTTATGTAGGGTCACCTGGGGTAATTGTGACTTCGGGGTAATTGTGATAAACAGTATTTTCATTCATTAAAATTTAATGATTTTAATCAAATTAGACATTTTTAAATTCAATTTTAATGAATGAAAATGCTGTTTATCAAAATTACCCCGAAGTCACAATTAC